>PVJH01026384.1:0-30047 GCA_004026705.1 Nesogale talazaci
CATCATTGTTGAGAATATTATTAGAAGTCAAGATTCTGCTAGTAGAATTTTTTCTCAAGCATTCTATGATTTAACAAATTAGAGACATTAAAATATGTACACTCAATGTGGTTCTGATACCACAATTATCATTAATCTTCTCCATAATAGATAAGGGGTTGGCAAACTCTCTTTCTAAAGGGACAGCTAGTAAATATTTTAGACTTTTAAAACCGTAAGGATTAATATAAGTTTTAACTACTCAACTACTGCTATAATGTAAAAGCAGCCACAGCCAATATGTGAACAAGTGGTTGTGTTAAAATAAAATTTAATTGACCCAAACTGGCAGCCGGCTGGATTTGCCAAGAGGACCATAGTTTGGCAATACCTCGCTTAAACTTTTTTCTTATTAATTTATAAACAGATTATGCTCATCATTTGAAAAATCTTCCAGACTAGTTGAAGGAAACAATAAAAACAATGTAAAAGGTGCCTGGCATGACTTTTTCTCAGTTAACTGAAATTGCCTCCTGGTAATCACCTGATAGTTATTTCTCTAAATATTCATGCACAAAAATTCCTCAGTGAGCACATATTTTAGGATTCAATAATTACTCTAATATTTGTCAAACAAAAATATTATAATTAAGAGCTAAATTCTGAAACTTTTGGTTAATAAATTAACTTCGAACTTTATTCACAGGTCATCAGGTTATGTCTTTAGGAACAGGCAGAAACAGAAAGAACTAAAGCTTTCTAGCTAGCCACCTTTAAGAGACACAGTTCAACTGTATGCATATTTAATCAAGATAACTTTGGTAGTGTGGACCCTCCACTGAACAGCAATAAACTCATGTGAGTGAGAATTGAATCTGAGCTACGAGTTCTCCCAGGCTCTGACAAGGTGAGTACTAATACAAGCTTACTAAGTACCCCAGTATGAAAACCTCTTTACTCTTTCCTTCAGTTTGATTGATATGCACTTGCATTCCCTTCTCTATCTTGGAAACTAAGGGGCTGTCTTAAAACATTACCTAAGGTTGATTATTTCTACAGTAAGACCATAGCACATAGCACAATGAGTTCACTAAAACCAGTTAATTTGAGTGGTTAACCTAGCACTCCCGAAAAAGGAAGTAGGGATATAATTCAGGGAATGGAAAGAAACCCCCCAAGCTGCTTACGTTGTTGGGCAACTGAGGCTCAAATTTATTTGGAATCTCTCTGGAAGACTAATTAGACATGTGTTATGGTATCCATGTGCAGTGTGGTATCCATCAAACTCATGTGCCTGACCTAAGTTTGAAATAGTTAAAATTAAACAAAAGTAAATGCCAATTCCTAAATTACATCTACCAATTTTCAAGTGTTCAGTTGCCACATGGTACTAGTTGTTATCATATAGAGTAGCTCAGCTATGGGACATTTTCTCACTGCAGAATGCTCTGCTAGAAAACGTGGTATAAAACAGGACGCAGCATTCTCCAACATGAGAGCAACGAAGATGGATGCTTAACAAGCCAAGTCCTGCCTGTCAATGGTTGTTGAGTGCTGTCTTAGTTTGTTAGCACACCCCGTCTGCCCTGTACATAAATGGAGCAATGGAGGGTTTGGGATGAATGATGACAGTGTCTGCCATAAGCATATATCAGATAGCCATTATTTAATTGAGAAACTTTTATACTGGCTTCCTATTATTATCCAGACAAATTCCTAACTTTTTGTAGAGATCCACGGACTCCATGATTTGACTCTAAGGTTAGGTCCCCAATATCATGCCACTCTATTTCCAATTTTTCTGCTTGGAAATCATATTGAAAACAATTATCTTTTGGGCTGAGCCTCGGTGGTGTAGTGATTGTGTGCGGAACTGTGGCCCACTGAGATGGAGGTTCAATTCCAGCAGTGGCTCCATAGGAGTAAAGGCTGGGCCTCCTACTCCTACCACCAGAGTGCAGTGATGCTCCCCCCCCCCAAATAAAACAAAACAAAAAAGCCCCAAAACAAAAACAACAATTATTTTTCAATTTTGTAAACATACAATATTCTTCCTTGCCAAAGCCTTTCACTTACTAATATGTCTATTTTACAATGCCCTCTTCATCAATTAATTTCCATTGTCCCTTGGTTTTTTGACTGTTTCTTTTATACCTAGTTCTCAGCCAAAATGCTACCTCCTTTGAAGGTTCTTCTGTGACTAACCCATCTAAAATCAGTATTTTCTAGGAAGCTAAGCTGTGGATAAAAGTATAACATAGGTGTGCACTTATGTAAATATATTAATTCATAAAAATAGAGGTATTGATATATGGCAGTACATTGAGGAAGTGGATAGACTTTGGGCCTCTGCTTATGCCCTCTCTCAATGCAAGAACACTTTGTTCTAATAACCTGGAATTCTGTGGAGCTCACACTCCCAGCAAGATAGCTGAAGAAAAAATAGGTGCAACTCTGGTGAAGAAAGCAGATGGTGCCCCATTATCAGAATAAATAGTATCTGGGGTCTTAAATGCTTGAAGTTAAAAAAGCATCCATCTGGTAGAGAAGCAACAAGCCCACATGGAAGAAACACACCAGCCTGTGTGATCATGAAGTGTTGACGGAATCAGGTAACAGGCATCAGAACACTCAAAACAATAAAACATGTTGTTGAGAATGAGGTGGAGCAGAGACCCAAATCCATCTGTGGACAATGTGACAATTGCTCACAGAAGGGTTGCAAGAAAGGAATGAGTCAATCAGGGTGAAGTACAGCACCAATGAAACACATAATATTCCTTTGGTTCCTTGAGGTTTCCTCACTTCGACTAGCATGACCCCAATCCTGCCTTTCACTGTGGGGTAGGCTGAAACATGTACACAGGTACAGATAAGAGCGCAGGAGAACTGGAATCAAGGTCAGATAGACCGTGAGGAACAGAAATGGGAGTAGTGATACCAGAATGGTAGGGGCCATGGAGGAGAGGAAGAGGAGGAGAGAAGAAACTGTTAGGGAAGGGAGACAGAAGTCAATGTAAGATGTGAAAATAATAATAATAATAATTTCTAATTTATCAAGGGCTTAGGTGGTGGTGTGAGGGATGATAAAAAGAGGAACTGATACCAAAGGCTCAAATAGAATGTAAATGTTTATAAAATAATAATGGCAACATATGCACAAATATGTCTGATACAATTGATGTATGGGTTGTTATAAGAGCTGTAAAAGCCCCCAATAAAATGATCTTAAAAATAAATCAATGAATACAGTGTTTTCTTATTTTACATATTATTTACTTTCTTGGCTTCTTTTGAGTTTCTTTCAGCACATCTATTATGAATTATAATTGTAAGTTTGCTTTAGTTTTTGTTCACTTTCCCAAGAATGAGGATCTGAAGTGTCTAATTGATATTAGGTACTCAGTAGATACTTAAGTTAATAATTGAATGAAAAAAGACTGCTTCTACTCTGTTCATATGCGTGAGGTGGGTATGATAGAGGACATGAAAAATCACAGCTCTGTTGGTGTGAATTTGCTTGAACTGTTAACTAGAATGACAAGAGAGTGGAGTGTGGGCTAGGGTCTCACCACTATGTTGATAATCATTTTGAACTCCAGATGGCTCTGGCCCTTGACAATTCAAGTTTTGGATAAACATTCTGGACACCAGCAGAATGCCTTCTCAAATATGAGGCAATTTGCTTGTGTTAATGGCTTTCCTTGGAGGTGGGTATGTTTTCATTTCCAGTGGCTTCAAAGCAAACTGAGAGTGAGGCAGGAAGTTGGGGAATCTCTGAATCTGAGCAGAGATGTCTGGTCTCCTAGCTTACTAAAACGGGGGTGTAATGTCTTATTCTGACTTTTTTTGGCAAGGTTTTTTTTGTTGATGTTATTTACTTATTTCTGTCTGCTGGGGAAGCTCTCAGGAGCTCTGGTGGTGTAATGGATTACAATGTGGGCTGCTAATGGAAAGTCCAGCAGTTCAAACCTCTTAGTTGTTCAATGTGAGAAAGTTGAGGCTTTCTATTCCTGTGAAGATTTACAACCTCAGAAATCCAAAATGGCAGTTCTGTTTGTCCTAGGGTAGCTATGTGTTGGATTCCACTTGAAGGAAATATATTTGATTTTTTGGTTTGGGGGAACTAGCACCAACATAAGGTGCTTTGACAGCATAGGCTGTTGTACATTGGGTAATGAATAGCCAGCCCTGAATCAGTGATAACTAATAATAAATGGAACAAAATCACAGTAACCCGAGAATCATAATATCTCACCTACTTACTGTATATACTCATATAAGCCAAGTTTTTCAGCACATTTTTTATAGTTTTTGTGATAGAATTAGGTGCCTTGGCTGATATTCAGGTCAAGTATATACAGTATGTATATTTGTAAAACATTTCTATTATCTCTACTTTTCCCAAGACCTTTAAAGTTTGCACAGAAGTCTCCATTAAACAAACATATTTTCTAATAGAGAAGTCTCAAGCTTTCCCTAGGTTGCAAGTGCATCATAAATAGTTGGTCCTTTGGGGGCTCCGTGCAATACATGCAGTGTCTTTAGTCTTAAGTTGTAAAGGGGCAAAGAAAAGAGGAAGCGCTGGGGTTGTAACTGAAGTCAGAAGTAGGAGTGAGAAAAGGAAGAGGATAAGTACCCTTATCCTGAAACTTTATATGGTCACCACAAAGAGGATCCAGATGGAAGAGCAAACCCCTGCACATGGATGTGCAGTGAGTTACATGGACTAGGGATGTAAGCAATAGCCACGTATTAGCAGGAAAGTCACAAAACAATACTGTGTTGTAGCTGCAGAGGTGTAAGGCCATTTTTACTGAGCAACCAGTGTCTGAGATAAGTTTTTCAAGTTCTTTAGCACCAGCAGGTGCTACCTGACCCACCACCGTTATATTACATTTCTTCAATGCCAACTTATGCTCCTATACCAGAGTGGTTACTCCCAAACTGAAACCTATGGACACTTAATCTATATATTCTATGGAAGTATAGTGGTTGCCTCCTTTTGTTACCTTGACATGGATTCAATAGAGGGAAAATTATGACCACTGTAGTGGCCACAGTCTCCTCAGTGGCACATGTAAGATCGGTTATGTGTAATTTATGTGGAGGTCATATGCCATTGCCTGAAAGTGAGTTGTGCCTCTATCATATTTTATTCCTCCAGAGAAAGTGCATAAAAATGCAAAGATCTAAGAATCAGGTCATCTTTAGCTAGATTTACAAAATGATACTATATAGGCAGAAGAGAGTTTTCAGGCATGATTTTAACCAACTTTTAGGGGATTGCATACTCACTGCTTATTGGAGAATGTATAAAAACATTTGCTTTTCTGGATTCTTCTAAATCAGAAGACTTGGCTACCTGACCCTCTATGGCAACAATAGAGTGAATCAAATGCTGGTTCCCTCATAACATGCCTGCAAGGCTGCTCCTGAATTAGAGCCAGTATGCAGAGATGGGGTTTGGGGCTGGGAAAGCATTGCTTGGACAAAAAAGATCAGTTACAGCTAGTGTTCTCATTTCTGTCTGGTGATCTGCTCACTAGCTACAAAAACAAATGCATTTAGATAAAAAAGACAAATGTCATGGACTACCTTAATAGATTTTTTAAAAAGCCAAAGAATCACACATCAATCAAAGATGAGAAGATGTTGTGATGGCAAGGAATATGTCCCTGACTTGCTTTACAAAGTAAAAGAAATTCTGGCCTATTTATTATCAAGTGGAGATTTTGGGAAGTGGGAGAAAGCATGCACATTAAAAAAACTTCATCTTTCTTTACATTGAAAGATGTATGCCATTCTATTTTACCACTTTTCTGTATGGGCACTAGGAAATGGAGATTTCTGTCGCTGCCACTGGAGCTCTGATGGTGCAAAGGTTATGTGTTTGGCTGTGATCGGCATGGCCGGAATTTCAAAAGTACCAGCAGCTCCCCAGAAGAAAGACTGGATTTTCTGTTCCAGTGAACAGTTATAGTCTCAGGAAGCCACAGATGGTCACTGTGAATCAGTGTTGCATTTGGTTTGGATTTTTGATTCTCCCTGAGCTGCCACATGCCTTGCTGAAATGCTATCACAAGATTCCTCTCATTATGTTTTCTTATCTCTATAAACAAGTCCCCTCCCAAGGGGTCTTGCACCCTAGAAGTTGCTGCCACTAAAATGTTCATCTAGAAGGTGACAGTTCTTGAAAAGAGACAATGACATATTTCATTCAGAAAACTCATTTGGAATGGAACTGCCAAGCTTAATTAAAGAGAAACTAATAATGTGACATGATACTTAACCTCCTGTGAGAGTGCAGATACTAGGCAGGGAAGAATTGTGGTGGATCTCCTCAAATAAACAATGTTTATATCTCTGATAGCTTATTATATCAGAGACAATGGCAGGCTGACATAATATACTGCAGTATAAAATCACTATATAGCTTTGTGAGAGTTACATTTGATTTGATCAAAAAAGATGTTGCATTGTGGTGAAAATGTTCTTCATCGTGCTATAATGGAAAAAAGCCAAGTAGTACACTCTTCCATGTGCTTGGCGAATCCATTAAGAGATAAATCTAATTGCACCGAAATGTCAACGCATAGACACACTCTCAAGCTGATAAGCATTTTCTGACAGAATATGCCATAATTCTCCCTTTACCATGAACCCACCAAATGAAATCTTTTGCATCTACTCGCATAATCACATGATTCACTGTACTTTTGCACAAGCTCAAAGCCAGTATGAGTCATAGCAGAGTGAGCTGTTTATTACCAGAAATATGTAATAGAGTTGTTATACTATAAATGTTCAGAATCAATAGGCAGATGGTAGCTACTGAATTCCACACATTGACACACTTTAAAGTGCACACGATTTGGATAAATTGGGATTGAGTTTGATGACATTTACAAATATTTGCAATGTCCTATTAGATCAGTGTCTAATTCTAACGTGCATTTTCTTCCTTGTTATTTTCTCCAGGTCTTTTGAAGTGCAGCTGCTGAACACACTGACTAAAAAGAAACTAATATTCTTTTATTGACTGACATGCTCAGATACTCAGCATGTTCTAGTCTTTCTCCTTGAAAATGCATAGTGCCTTCTGGTGTATAAGAATCTCTGAAAAATTCCCTCAGATAATATTTTGGCTGCTTTAAAAATTTAATATTCCCTACTAAATATATTTGAGCATAAAGTTCTTCTTCCACATTTTGTGATAATGCAGTATTTTCAATTATACTTTGGGATTATGATTTCAGTTTTACCCCAAAGTTTACAGAAAATGGAACTGTACCCTGAACTCCAGAAATGGTGATTTGCTATTACATCTTTCATAATTGTATACTACCACATGGCAAATGTACATGAATGTGTTCAGAAAACCTCATCCAGAAATCTGTGATGATAAAGTCTCTGTTTCCATCTCTGGATGCTTTAATAGGCCTTCCCAGTATAGAGTCAAACCAATAGGCTAGATGGCTTTTATGCTCAATGAGATTTCAGGCTGCATTGGTATATATAACAAGTACTTGGATTTTATCTGAATGTTAACATTAATAAGTTCGGATAGGAGCATTTGCTGTGCTGCCAAGTTAATAATGGATCCTAAGGATTTCTATTACAGAGAAAAAGTTTTGAGGAAAATTTTAAATATTTGAGATATGTGAAGAAAGGTGCTAGGAATATAGAGTACGCTAACTCTATTCCCAGGAAAAGGAGAATCTAAGCAGCTATTTCATAAGTAGAACTGTCTGTGAACCCATTCTTCAGAAGAGAAGATGAGCCATCCCATGTTTTCAGGAATGTGTCCTGTCCATATCATTCAAGAAATCAATATGGAAACTCAACAATGGATTTGGAATTCCCTGTTGGAGACTGAGGATTCTGCAGTTAGAGAAATGATTATGGTTTTCAAAACATTGAGTTTGGAAACAGGGTCTGTGAAGGAAGTAAAAACCATGTCGAAGGAATGCTGTCAGACTAGAAGTTTCCAAGTGGTATCTTCTGGGGGTAGTCAAAGTTGAGTTGGGGAAAACAAGTAATAAATAAATGAGGAAAAACAGGTTTAAAAAGAAGTAAGTTACCACTTTAATAGGGCTGTCCAACATTGGGTCACACAGATTGTTCTGAAAATCCATTGCTTTCATAGCCTTCCTCTCTCACCAGAAGAGATTGGAACACTCTCAGAAAAAAGTAAAGCAAACACAGAAAGGGATGTCATGGTCAGACTTGTTGCTACAGCACTATGCAGTTGACAATAACTGGAGAGAATCAGAGGATGTTTCTGCAGTAAAGGACAGATATACAAAGCCTTAAGACATTGTATTTACAGGGCTTACTATTAATTAATACAGGGACCAAAATTCTGCCAAAACTCTGCCAGTCTTAATAACATGGTTGAGAAGCTCTCTCAAGAATCCTCACTTTCTTATCTGTGGAAAAGCTAGTAGTTCTAAAATTATTTTTCTGGAAGAGGTTTGAACGGTTATTATATATCAATTGAATATAAAGTATGGTTAATGTAAGCCAAGCTTGCATGCTATTATTGCACAAGGTAGAAAGCAATAAAACAAGTTGATATGCTTCCTGGGACCATCCGGCAGAAACAGAAGGAAGCTCTTGATTTAGCATTGTCATGAAGCCTCAAATTCCAGGAGTCCACGTGTAGCTGGTCTTCCAGGGCAAGTACCATGTTGAATTCTCCAAAGGGCACATCTCTTCCTTGCTTATAGTAAAAGAAATGACCAAAAAAACCCCCCGAAAAACAACCCCCCCCCACAAAACCAAAACTCAGAGAGGTACACCAGCCGCTCAAACTGTGGTACTGTTCATTTCTTGAAGAGAATATATAATATTTCAAAATATTATATATACATATATTTAAAATGGTACAAAGTAATTATAGATCCAAATTAGGAGATAGTTGATCGTTCTTCATAATCCCAAAAATTCCTCTGAGAAGCCCCCCTACCCCCATTTGAAATCCACTTTCCACGGTGTTGCCAAGAATTCCAAGTCTTCTCACATAGGATATTTTATTACACCCAGTAAAAGCTCTGTAATTATCTGGTAACCAGTCAAAGTGCAAATAAGAAATCCATTTGGCTTGTAAATATGTACGATGTTTTGAATTCTTAAAATGCTGTGTTTTCTGCAGGGTTGATTTTCCTTCACTACAACAACAAATGTTTCCATTAGGTTCTTGGGTGAATCTGAAAACAGAGAGAGAAAGAAATTTCAGGGAGCAAACTACAAAATGAAGGCACACACACACACACACACACACGTGATGAGATAAAAAATGAGGGCATCTTGAAGCTTTAGACTGTCGTTTCTTTTGAATGATCTGAAGTACCCCCCAAAAAAACCCCACCAAAACATTAGACCAATTGTTCTTAAATGAAGAGCAAAGATTATTGACAGACTGCCATTTTTATTGGCATATTGTTCATAAATCATATAATTCAATAGCTAAGTCATATTAGAAAGTGTTGTGCAGCACATCATCTCTGTGATCAACTTTTAAAACATTTTCTTTTTCATGTAGTTATTGTTGTTAGCTCTCCATTTCCAGCAGGTCACCATATGTTAACCAGTGTATTAATTTTTTTAATAACTGGGGAGATTGATTCTTGGAGTAGTGTCTATGCAGGGTCACCTTTGTGGAGCTATGATTTGTTCAGCTGCACACAACTCTGATTTTGGAAAAGCCTTATACTTAGGCTAATGAGTGTCATCACCATATTTATATTCTTAATAATCTGGAATAGAGGACTTGCATTTTTCTTTTGCTCTGGTCCCTTTAAATTATGTAACCAGTGTTTAGTCTGTCTGATGGAAATTTAAAATGAGTAGGTCATTCTAAGTGGGGTGTACTTTGTCGTATGAGGTTACAGACATAGCATCTGATAAAGTAGTGCCACGATTAGACCATATTAACTTTAGGGAGAAGGGAGGCCTTTTTAGGCGAGCCTGGTCTACTCAAGGAAGGACAAGTATTCAAGAGTGATGAAGAGCAGAGTGCTATGACTGTAGGAGCAATGTTATGCATTTCAACATGGCCCTCCAACTTCAGGTGCACTGGTTGAGAACACAAACCATGAGTCCAACAGGGTTGAGAGCTCTAGAGTTTCATCCTCATTCTATTCTTTTTCTCAAGCAGCTCTTGTTCAGTTTTTAGCTATGAACTATTACAACACTAAAATGACTCATTTTCTCTATGGAAAATTCTGTTATTCTAAATTAAACTATGAATTAATTTATAACCTATAATTATACTTAAATTATAATTATTAAATTATAATTTATAATTAAAAATTAAGTTATGAAAAATATGGCCCTTTTATTCATCATCTCTTAATCCTTCTTATACACCTTAGAAATAAAGTGTTTTTAGTCCAGGGGCTGAAAGTCTATTTTAAGCTTCTAGGGTGATGGAGGGCAGGGAATGTAAAAAGTTTACATTCAAAACTTGTTTGGGACTGGAATCTGAAGATAAAAGAAATCTCTATAGGTGTTATTTTCTTTTCCTCTGCTTGTAAACAACTTATCCTCCCATTGGTTTCCTACACCCCAATGGTTTTAATCACTTTCTGTTTTCATTGCCTTCTTTTTTTTTACCAAAAGGAGGGAAAATGTGACATTTAAAAAACTGAACCAAATGGTCTTTTTCTTATTGTTATCCTTTGTTCCAAGGAAGACCTGGTCTGTGCTATGCCTACTATGACCTTAGCATACTACTTTATGTAGCAGAACTTAGATATATTTGTTAGGTCAAGATACAACTATGTTCACTCAGACCAAGGAGCAATTATGATAATATAAGTGGCTTTATTTTAATTTTTTTTCATTTCCAAGCCTCTCTTTTTTTAAAACAGAATTGGAAGTCACAATTTTAAAAGGCCTACTCCCACCACATTTCAGACCTGGTGGAATCTTGAGTGACAGAATAACTGAAAGATGTGAGAGCTGACACTTTATCATTTCAATAATAACACACAAGCTTCTGGGTGGTTAGAATGAGTGGCCATATGTAAATGAAGTGTGTGGTCATACTTAGATGCTCCAGTTACAAAATCTTTCATTCTAAATCATGACCATACAGTAGGCAATCAGGTCCACCATCTCTCATCATTTCATAGACTATCTTGATTTTCTGAATGTTATAAAAAACTGTTGATTTTCCAATTAGTCTCATAGACATTTGTATATTTAGTTAGATGGAATTCTAGTTATTTGTTTCTTCCCAAGGTATTTTACCAGCTTGTGGTCTCTTAATTTTCTGCTGTTTATTTCTTTTCAAGGGACCATCCCTGCTTCACCCCCACAAGTTTCATCCACATTCTCTTCTTTTCCTTAAACAACTCTTGTTCAATTTCTAGCTTTGAATGACTGCAACACTGTCAAGTGACTCATTTCCTTTATGGAAATTCTAAATTAAGTTATTGTTCCTGATTGCACAGGTATAGATATGTTCCCGATTATATAAGAATTGTCTTATACCCTTATGTCTTGATATGTATGCACAAAGAAAATAAATCAATTATAGGTATCAAAAGCATAAAAAATATCTTCTGGGGAAACTTTGCCTACTTACCCTACATTTTCCTCCTCCCTATTGTCAGCTCTGCCTAGTGTCACTCAGATCCAACCTCCCCAAGGTTATTATTTTGATTGAGATCTGATACCTAGGCTATCCCAAAGTCTAGAAATATTTGGTCACTTAGAAGAAACACTGAGTTCCTACCTTATATCCTTTCTTTAAAATGAGCATTATAAAATTTAAAATTAGATCACATTTCAAAGGCCCCTTTGTTTAACTTTATTTCTTTATTAGATTAAAAAACCTAATAAAGTTCACCCAGAGGTACCTTGGAAGAAAGGCCTGGTGGTCCACTCTCCAAGAAAGGCACCACTGAAACCCATGGAGCAGTATGGCTTTTGATAGCCGAAAGGTCCCCTACCGTGAGAGCTCCGTGGCGGCAGGTATCCGGCACCTCCTGCATGTGTGGTGTGGATCTGAGACTGTGGGAACGCACATTCCTTGTCTTACTGTCTTTCTCAGCATCCGGTGCTATGATCATGCTCCTCATGGCGAGGAGAGAACTCAGGGTTGGGGATGTAATATAATGGCCCAGGGCCTCCCGCTCAGGAAGTAGAAGCACTGTACTTCAGTAGCCCAAGCCCTAGGTCGCTATTCACTGTGACTTGTCCCCTCAGAGACTATCATCTGGGATCCTGGGGATTAAAGTGTCTTAGTAGAGCTTGGGGGAGGGGGGGCATCACTGACTTCTGGTGGTCGTGGGAGCTACCCAGCCTTGCTCCAGGAAAGCTGCTGCTGGATTTGAACCACCAAGCCCGTGGGCTGTAGTCCGCACTCAATAACTATGCCACCCGGCCTCAGACTGATTAAAGTGTCTTTTGGTTAAAAAAAAAATAAAAATTTTATTTAAGTAAATATTTACATTTCAAAGACGATGAGAATTAAAGCTTATGATTTCTCTTTTAGGGAAAAAATTTTTTTCTTTATCACGTAGAGGGGAAAAAGTGAATTCCCAAGATTCTTTCTTGTAAATATCTTCAGATTGGAGCTACTTTTCCCCAATAGTCTGGGTGTCTTCAGTTCTGTCAAATTTAATGAAAATTTTTCTTTTCTGTGACAGCAATGAATCAGCCAACCTTACTTGCCAGGACAAATGAAGCAGTTTTCTTTCACTTCAGCCTACTTGAGTAATTAAACATTAAACATTTCTTAAAGTAGGAGCACTGGTGGTATAGTGGTTTGATGTTAGGCTGTTAACCATAAGGTCAGCAGTAAGAAAACGCCGCTCTTCCTCTGAAGAAAGCTGCAGATTTCTACTCCCATAACGAGTTACCCACTCAAAAACCCAGAGGGACAGTTCGCTATGTGTTGGCAGTGAATGTGTTTTTCTAATCCTAAAGTGAGCTCTCTTTGATGAGAACAGAACAGTGAGGTCAAACAACTCACAATGAACTCCCTCTGATGGTGCAAGTCCCCCAGCTGCTCCAGGGGAGAAAGGGCAGGCTGTCTCTGCTCCTGGAAGGACTCACAGTCCCAGCACCTGAGCACTTCTATTCTGTCCCATAGGCTGACTAGGAGCTGGCACTGACTGGATGCCAATGGTTTAGTTTAGTTGCGTTTTTTCAAATTAAACTAAGACTTTTAAAAGATGAATTGCTAAAGTAAATATTTGGAGAATATATATATGTATATATATGTACTTTGAGGGTGAAAATGCAGAAGGCATCGAATTAAAATTATTATGAAACCTATTTTCAGTGTATATGCTATAAGGGATAGTGTTGACAGTTGCTATATCTGTCATCGAAATTTAATTGGTATTTTCCTGCTTAAGGTGCTTATTTCATGGTGAATTTCTTGGTAGGCCAGTAGGAAAGAGAATGCATGCAGCTAGAAGTGTATGAATTCTTTCAAGGTATAAAAAGTGCTTTCTGCATGTCATTTTCCTTCTCAGAAGATAGACGTGCGGACTCTTGGTGGAGTAATGTATAGTTCACATGATTGCAGAGCAGCTTCTTTGCCCCTGCTTCAAATGAATGTGCACATCATAGCAGGTCCTTCCTGGGCATTCCAAACCCACTGTCATGACGATTCATTTCTCCTCTGCAACTGGTTGTCTAGATTGAATTCAGCCTGCCCAAGGAGATAGCAACCCAGTGTGCACCAGCCTCTATCTGATGACACGATCAGATTCATGGCACAGCACTCGTGGGGCACTAGAAAATGTCTACAGTGCATTTACAATATGCCCAGTAGGTTTCACTCTATCGAGGCCAAATAAAAAGAAATATAGAGTTCACAAAAAAGGGCCAGCAATAACAATTTCTTATCTCTGTGAGTTTATATTCTATCTTTCCAAGAATTTCCAAGTTGATATTTTTGGAATTACATATATTTAAACCATCACAGAATTTGACTTGTGCTCATTTTTTTTTTCTGAGAGTCGGTTGTATTAGACACCACATATGCAAGGCCCAATGCCTATCAACAATGATGCACTAGGGAGAGGTGATGGAGACTGGATACAAAATGCATCACCAAAGTGTTTAGAACAAAGATGATTTCAATGCAATTTTCCTGTCCATAATTTAGAGGAGCTTAAATAAACTATCTTGTGAGGGTAACTTCAAATTATTTAATAACATTATTAAGTAAAATATCATTAAAAGGAAAGGTGACTCCTTCATTCCACCAATGAATTAAAGTGCATCCTGTGGGTAAGTGGCAGAGACATGGCTCATTTTAGGATATTCTTTTCTGTGAGCCTTTTCTCGCAGTGAAATGTCATAGCCACACGGAGGTTCCTGGAAACAGGCAGGTGCATGTTATCAAGCCGGGTGGTTCAGAAAGCACCCCTGGCTGCCGTTGAAAGGTACAGACACTTCCTGGTCATTGTGGCTAAGGCAGACAATTGCATTTGACACACAGAATCTCTCTCCTATATTTTACACAGAAAAATGTCTTAGATGTTATTATGAAGCTTGTTTTGTATTTCTGCATCACAATGCAGAAAAAATTTGCATAACAAAAAATATTTGTAAGAACAAATATTTGCCAGGAAGATAATGTTGAGAAAAAGGACCGAGTGAAGGTTCATCATCTAGGAGTTGCCTCAGAGATGACCCTTGATATTTGAGCTACCCTTTTGCTGGACAAAATGTTTCACAGACTGGAATTTATAATTGGTGAAGATTTTTAAAAAATGCATAGTAATATATTAAAATGAAAGCTTATGTACTCATACGAAAGCTGATATTCCTGATAAACATACATATATGTCATAGTTGTTGTAACAATAGTGATTAGTATTAGGGAGTAAATAGTTACTATTTTAAGTAACCTAAGACAACACCCCTAATTAGAAATTTTCAGACCTTAACTTCCTGTGATCCAGCATCGATAGGGTAAATAGTGGTCTAATAGTCTACTTAGGCCATTCTACCTGTTTTAGTATCATGGCATCATGAGACCAAATCTAATGAGTTGGGCAGTTTCACCATAAAATTTGTCATGTGTGAACATACATATCTACACACATACACATGTATACACAAGAGGGGTTAAATATGTGGGAAATTGCATTATCTTTTAGTTTCCTTCATGAACTTTTTGAGGTCCTCTGTGATTCATGTGGGAGAAAGATGAGACTTGCTACTCCCCAAAACTCTCAGAAACTCACATGGGCGTAAAGGGTCACTATGATACAGAATCAACTTAATAGCAACGAGTGAGGGTGAGTATGTGTATGTTTTCCCTGACACATCGTGCTTTTAAAAGACTGTAGTACATGCATATGTCAAATTGGTTTTGCAGTTTCAATAATCTTCACACATACAATTCAGTGGCATTGATTATGTTTATCATATATGAAGCCATCATTCTAGTTCATTCCTAACAGTTTCCATCATCCTTAATTGAAAACCTCACTGTCTGCTAAGTATTATGTCCTTGTTTCCTCTTTTATCCTACCTGCCCTGGGACTAATGCATTTTGGTCCCTATGTGCCTGCTACAAGAGACTTGGTAGTGCAATCGATGCTAAACAAAAAGCAGGTGGTTTGAATTCACCCACATTTCTCCATGAGAAAGTTTTAGATGTCTGCTAAAGATTTTCAGACTTGGAAGCTTCCTTGGTGTAGTTCTCCTATATCCTACAAAAAATATTTCTGTGATTTGGTATTGACTTGATCACAATGCATATATCCTTAGCTAAAGCACCGTGGCTGCTAATTGAAAAGTTGGTGGTTCAAACCCTCCCAGCAGCTGTATTGGGTAATTCCCACCCCATCAAAGGGTATATTTTAATTTTTTTAATATTTTATATTTCTGTTTGATGTCTTTGTCATATATATACATTAGGATTGCAGTTTTTGGATCTAATGGATCTCTTCAACTTTGTGATAAGTAAATATTTATATCAATCTCAAATGTTTTGAGGATCCTTCTTGATATAATGAGAGAATATAAGGAATGATTATTTACTATTTAAAACCTTTTTCATTTTCCCCAAATTTCACCAAAAATATTTCCTTAAAGAACCATTTGAAAATGACTCTTCTTAGATGCCATTCTTTTCAGTGAGTCATTGGAGTTAATTAAGTCCTTTATTTTATTATCTATTCTGAGCATAGAACAGATAAGTTGATTGAATTATCTAAACAATTATCTTACTGTTTGTAACACCATTTGTAACATGCACTAGACACTTGAAAAAGATGAACTTACCCTTGTGGTCTTGATTTTATTGCCTGTAGCGCACATCCATCCAGAATTATCAGGGAGAGTCTTACATTCTTCTCCTTCTAGGCAAGGCTCCATTTCACACCACCATTTCCCAATCACTATGGATGCTGTGTACATACACACATATACACACACACACACAAAAAAACAAGAAACAACTGTATTTGTGATTCATACAAAGTGGATCCTGGCCTTTCTCCTCTGCAAATATGAATACTTTTCAAGTATGCAAAGACCTATTAAAACTTTCATGGCTGGGGAAAATTTTGGATTAATAAGTCATACTATATGAGGATGAATCCCCCCCAAACTAGATGTGATGTGAAGGGACATTTGGAGTTCATTCCACAAGGTCAGACTGCTAATCAGGCTTTCTTGAGGTTCTGAAAAGATTGCATAACAGCATGTGACAAAAAAAAGACCTGATTTGTGGCAGTTGTGGGCCTGGTTTTACCACTATGGCAATGCACCTGCTCACACAATCCTCTCAGTATACCAGTTTTGGACAAAAATGGCTCATATCTCTTGCCCCACATGCCTTACTCACCTGACCTTACTCTGAGTGACTTCTTTTTTGTTTCCATTAATGAGAAGGGACATGAAAGGGTGTGAAGTAGATGAAGGATTTGCTGAAGTGGAAACGGTGAAGGAAAAGAATGAGGGAGGTGCTATCAGTTATCCAAAGAGATGAGTGTGAAAAATGTTTCCAAGAATGGAATCACAGATTTAACAAATGTATTAAGTGTCATGGAGAGTACTTTGAAAGTAATAAGGTTAAGGTTATTTGTTTCAGTTAAATGTGCATTTTATATGGGCTGTAGTGCTGAAGGAGCCCACTGTAGGCACAGCAGTGGTTACAAATAGGGCTACTATCTGAGAGGTCAGCAGTTCGAAACCCCAGATACTGGGGAGAAATATGAGGCTTTTTACTCCTACAAAGACTTATAGAGTAAGAAATCCACAAAGGCAGGTCTACCCTGTCCTATCGGGTCGCGATGAGTCGCATCTGGTCCATGGCAGTGCGCTTGAGTGGGACTGTTGATTAGGCATTGAGCCTAATCCCATTAGACTCTAACTGCAATGCTGGTCATTAAAAGATGACAAAGATGAGACTGCCCACTTCCATAAGAATGACAGTCTGGTAACCCCACACAGGATTGCTTGGACTTGGCATGGGTGCCATGGCAGGGGGTTGATGTTGGTTGGTTTGGGTGCTCTCCTTGCAGCGGCACTTCCCAAATCTGAGTCTCAGATACAGTCATCTTGTTGGAGGGGTATGAAAGCTTAGCATAGTTGGACGTTGGCAGTGAATATAGTGTTTATATTTATAGCATAGTGCTTTTTGGTAATGAGATTTTCTAAAACCATTGAGTAGACTCCGTCCTTAAAACGCAAGAAGCCCCAGATCTCCCTTCAATGAGCTGTGTAAAAAGTGAATGTTGAAAAAGTTTCAGTAATTCCTGGGGTTCCTGAAGGTGATGGCAGTGCCACGAAACCCCCTCGCCATATCTGTAGTGTTTCTTTGTGGCACTGTTTCAGCTGTGACCAGATCTACAGACCAGGCTTGTAGGTCTCAAGTCACCTTCCAAATCAGCTTCAGCCCTGATGTTTGTTTCTCAGAACAACATAGAAGCCAAGTGACATCTGTTAATGTCACAGAGGATTAATATTAAAATGCAATGGAGTGAACCCTTCAGCAAAGTAGAAGTCCATTGAAATTCTCTATCTACCTGGAATTCACTAGAGGGATTAGATTGCTAACTTAAAAGCTGAATGGTTCAAACATTCATGCATTCATACATTTAGTCTTTCCATCTACTCCTTCCTGCCT
This sequence comes from Nesogale talazaci, assembly GCA_004026705.1. NCBI lineage: Eukaryota > Metazoa > Chordata > Mammalia > Afrosoricida > Tenrecidae > Nesogale > Nesogale talazaci. The sequence continues at coordinate 18,095 of PVJH01026384.1, forward strand.
CCAGTGTTCTCTTCTCTGAGGATTCAGGGTGCCTCAAACAAATTGTCATGCAGGATCATATATGCCAATGAATGTGTGCTCTACCGTACTGTATTGTCAACTCACAGGATTTTTTTCTGAGGCGAATTATCCTATTCTGTGTTTAAATTTTGCTTTATATGAGTACATGGACCAGACTCAGCCATGTAAACTGCAACTTCATTGCATTTACTCAGTAGTAGAGGAAGTAAGATTTTAAAACTCTATTCTACATGCAAGACAATATAGTATCTATGTAAGACATAGTGTTGACAGAAGATATAAATTCTCTATACAGTACAAAATTATTATGCGAGCTTTCCCTAGAAACAACCTCTTTTATTTTTTTTTTAATTTTCAAAATTTTAACGGTTTTATTGACATACAAGTCACATATCATGTGATTCAGTAGTTTAAACATATCAAAAAGAGCTGTACAACAATTATTCCAAACATTTTTGGAATATTTTCTTCTCAGTATTTCCTCCCAGCCTCTCCTGCCATAACCCCAAGAAATTATTAATCCAGTGACTGTCTTTAGGGAGTTACTTATCCTGGTTCATAAAAGGAAAAATAGATAGACAAGAACAAAAAGCAAAGCAACAATAAAAACACTCGCAAACACAACACCGGGTCACTCAGTACCACCAAGCCGGTTCTGACTCACAGCAGCCCTTCAGATGAGGACCGGGTAGAATTGTCCCTGGGGGGGGGGGGTTCTTGGAAACTAGAATAAATTTAAAAAATAGGTCAAAATGGAGAGCAAATAAAATGGTGTTAAATTTTAACCTAACTGCTTTGCTTTCTTTCAATTCATGCCCATGGTCAATGGTCGGAGGGAATTCACTAGAGCTAAGGGGAGACCCTGCAAATGGATTTGGGGCTGTCACTGCCATCCACAGTCTTCTGTAAAGTGGGCAATCCTTTCCCCTCTCCCCCTTTCAATAACAGGGAGTTGAGAGAGATTCTGTTTTTGTTAGTTGCCATAAGGTAATGGCCACCATCTGTACAACAGAACTGAATGCCATGCTCAGTATAGCCAGCATGTTCACACCCATTCTTGCTGCTGCCGCTGCTCCAATCCATCTCCCTCGTGTGGAACAAGGACAATTTGCATGAATGGATTTGCATCATGGGTTTTTATGCATAGAAGGTGATGGTATCACACATGAAGAACACATGTTTGGGCAGCAAGAACAACAAATGGAGTGTTGAAAGAGAAGGAAAAAAGAACAACAATAAAGTAAAACTTTGAGTAGCATAAGATAGAATTTGGGCAATGTTAATTGAGAAACTACAATGTGCCTCGCACTTAATCAGAAACAGGCCAGTCTCCTTTCAGTATTTTAGTCTTCAGGGAGACTTTAGAAGGGTGGGTATTGCTCCTTCCTGTTTTACAGTGATGAAACCGCTGCAAAAGAGGAAGTGACCTTTCCCAAGCTCACAGGCGCACAGTCCCTAGGAATTAACCCAGGGATGCAATCTCCTTGGGAGTAATTTCATGTTCTCACTGTGACAGTACTAACCCATTCTAGTCCTACCTGAAGTATTCACATAATTCTAAAAATATTTTATTAACTGCTGAGGTAGGAATGAATTCTCTCTGTTGCATTACTACTTAAAGGAAATTTCAGGGCAACCACAAATATTTGTAGACAAAAAAGACATTTAATTTCCCATGAAATTTCAGTTTCCATTTGCTTTGTTGCCGATAAGACTCAGTAGAATGGTGCACCGCGGTTTCTAGGGCTGTAAACTGCGCAGAAGCAGACTGCAGCTCCTTCTCCCGCAAAGTCGCTGGTGGGCTTGAACTGCCAACCTTTCTGTTAGCAACTGAGTGCTTAACCACGACGCCAACACACAGCCTCTCTCGTGAAATTAACTTAAAAAATAAGTTAGAGGCATGTCCGTTTATCAAACATTGTCTGATGTTCACTATAGCATTTGAGTAGAAAGTCCCACAATGGATCATTTTTAGAAGCCCTCTGAAGCTTTGATGTAGAATAGAAGAAGACATGACTGTTACAATGACTTCTTATCCTCAAGAAGAACCAAGTTCATTAAACATCACCTGTAGAAGCCAACCTTCACTTAACTGTGATGTGATGAAAGAGGATCTTTAAAGGCCCTTTTAACTCGGGGGTTCTGGAATTTTGTTTAATAAATGTGCTATGTTCAGGAAAATACCTAGTCTTTCAAGAGTGCTCATTTTCCCTGATTCTTAAAATCACGAAAGCTGTTTTAATCACAAGGTTTCACATTTTCCGTATAGCAGGCCACACTGCTGTAGAGCAGAGTGAAAGCTCTAAATGAACCATCAAGTCATCTTTCAATGATAAATCCCAAATAGAGCGGAAATGTCTTTTTCTATTGTCATTTTTTGACTGAGAGACATTTTCCTAGGGAAATAGATAAGAACATTAATAAGCAATGGATTTAGTAACTATAGGAAATAAATACTTCTGCATCTAAGAGCTGAAGTTTCTTTTCATTATTTCAATAATGATTGACTATTGATTCAGCCAATGCTTATTGGATAATGACTGTAGCCAAGGCATTATCTGATTTATGAAGAGGGGTGAAACCGTGAGCATGAGATAGACAAGCTCTGCTTGCAAGAAGTTTACAATTTAGTTCCGGTTTGCTCAGGGTGGAAAGTTTTGCTGGAATTTGGGGCAGAGCCAAGTTTTGTGTGTCATGGGGGAGGGCATGAATTGCAGCAATTGGATATAAATTAGCAATGTGCTCCTTCACCAATGAACACATGGTTGTGTTAACAGGTTCACATTGGGGGCTAGAAAGAGAACATCTTAGTAAGACTAGGGAAGGGCTGCAATTCAAGGAGACCGAGACTTTTTCTGAGATGGTAGTGGGATACCCCTGAAGATTCTGGGTCTAGATGTGAGGAGAAATAGAAGACATGAGAAAAGACCTAGTTGTTCAAGATTAGTAAGGTGGTGGTGTGCAAAATGAATTGCATGAAGAAGAGGCAAGCTTCAGACAATTTCCCATAAGCAATATCTCATTAAGCCTGAGAAGGGATAAGCCTTGATTCTGAATGTCTATAGCAGCATTATGGGGAAGATAACAAGAACTGAACAAATACACTAGCCAGTCAGTCCAGCATATTGACGGTAGTCCTAACCACCCGTATGCAAAAAACTCACTGCCCTGGAGTCAATTCTGACTCATAGAGACCCTGCAGGATAAGGCAGAACTTCCCTGTGGGTTGCCAAGGCTGCAAATATTTACAGGAGTAAAAAGGCTCATTTTTTCCCTCTAGTAACAGCTGGTGGTTTCAAATTGCTGACTTTGTGTTTAGCAAACCGATGTATAACCACCCTGTTTACTCCTTGAGGATAGGATTATATTTTCATTCATCTTTGAATGGCATGGAGCAGCTCAAGAAAGATTTGCAATTTATGAATGAACAAAAATGAGCAAGAGAGAGAGAGAAACTGCCTATCTCAAAGAGATGTCAGGAGCACACGAGAGAATGCCTTTAAAGCACTTAGCTGAGTGTCTGACATTCACTTAATGTTCAAGAAATATTATCTGCCAGCATCCTCCTGTCTTTATTCTTTTAAGTAATAAAATTAGTCCAACTAGAAAAGACAACAGTTCACAAATTAGGCTATAAACCATATTTCTTCAGTTTTATATCAAACTCTGTTTGCTTCTCTGACTTATGAAACTTTGAGCAAAATTTCACTGATGTGGCATAGAACTGTGTTGATGTTCCCAGAAGTTTGTTATAAGTACATCAGTCAACACACATTTCAAGGCACCTTTTTGTGCAAACTGTCAAGCAATTTAAAGCAAAGGCTGAGATTCATTAAGGGAATGGGGTTTTGTATAGGTTGTAAATCATCTATGCTCCTCTTTTAAAGCCCTGCTATAACTCCCTGAGTATAGTCATTCTTTATCAAAACAGAGAAATATTAAAAGTATCAAATAACCTCAAGCTTTGTTTAGTCTATGGGCATACATTTAAAGATAGAATGCAATGCCTCCAATAACTCTTGGCCAGGTTTGTCTACTATAGTGGCCTTTATGTTGCTATGATTCTGGAAGTTAGCTACTGGAAGGTGTCCCACAATACACAGGCTTCAGCAGAGCTTCAGACTCAGATAGACTGGCAGAATAGTATCTAGCTTCTTTGTTTCGGAATGTTCTCAGAAGATGGCCAAATACTGAAGAAGAGCCTCGTGTTTGGTGAAGTAGAGGGGCAATGAAGCCTTTGCTGAGATCAACATGTAACTGCAACAGTGGATTCAAACATGCCAGCAATTGAGAGGATGATGTGGGAGCAGATGAAGTTTTGTTCTGTGGTCCATGAAGTCACCATGTGTCCAAATATGTCTTTTACACTTCTCCAAAAAACCACACTCCCTGCCATTGAGTCCATGTCAACTCCCAGTAATCCTGTAGGACAGGGTAGAAGTGCTCTAGGGAGGTTCTGAGACTTTAGTTTTTTACAGGAGTAGAAAGCCACATCTTCCTCTTGCAGAACACGTGGTGGTTTTGAACTTTGGACTATGTAGTTAGCAGCCAACCCTGTAACCACTGCAACACCAGAACTCCTCTCCACTGTCTAGCTATCTCTATAATGCTAAGAACTGGCCTTTTGGATATATGCCAGAGGAACCTTGTACTTGGAGCTGAACACCGCTTACTACTTTTGTAGCTTGAGAAAGCCATTTCAATCAAGTCTCAGGTTAATTAGTTATAAGAGAATTAAGAAAAGCCACAACAAAAACTTTAGATAAGATCATGTGATTAAGAAGCATAATATAATACCAGTGAACTTTATAGTTAAGCACATGGGAATTATTACTTAGCTATCTGTCATCTATGTAACTATGCATATGAAACCAATGAACTTTATGTATAATTAAGACCTTGTCTTTAATGGAACTATACACTCATGCTGGGATGTATATATTCATTTTTCTCTGTAATTTAAAATGAATTCATTTCCAGGCTATAAAATATATTTCAAAAGCATATGTGGAATTAATAGTTAATGATAGATCTGATTAGCATTGCAATCCTTCCACAAATTCTGTTCTCCCACTATTTTCAAGCCACTGTGATTTTTCTGTCTTGTTGGGAGTGGAGGTCAGGGTGTGGTTTGTAGAAAGACTGAATTTATAGCCACACTTTAACTGTGGTCCAATTTTTTTTCAAGTGACAATTTTCCTTGATCTTTGTGTGCAAAATTATCTTTATTCATTTTAATATTGTGTGTTGCATGCTGTGTTCAGCATAAAGCAAAGTGACTCAGTTCTTACCACAAAGTGGCACACAATCTAATCTGGAAGCTATACCCTAAGCATAGACACAAGATAAAATTTGTCAATCAATCAATAGTATGTGGTTCTAATGTAAATTGCCAAAGCATTGTGGTAAGAAAAGTTTTAAGTGATGAAGAAGTTTAACAATGATGCAATTAAAATCATATTTTTATAATAACTGTGTATGTATCATGAAGTAAAAGGGTAGAATCAACCCTGAAATCTATGATAAAATTAAAAATCTTAAGAAACATTTTATTTGGACTCCTTCAAACTGTTGCTGAAGTAGGAGCTGTGTTCCTACTTCTCTGAAAATAAAAAGGCTGTCTGCACTACTAAGGGTTAATTTTCAGAGACTCTTTTGCCAACTCTTATTTTTTTAAAAGAATAATACCCGCTTTGGGGGCTGGGCATGAATATGAGCAGTTACTTCTAGACTCAGTCTGAATTTTCAATATCTGATAATGATACCTGAACTGACTTATAAACCAAACACTGGATTTTTTTGCTATTGTGTCCACTAGAGAAATTCCTAAATTGAATTTAGCCATTTGAGTAAATATATGCTTTGGGGTACATGGTTAAGAAGGACACAGGACAGCAATGAGTAAACATTTCTTATCATACACGTTTTAATTTTGGAAACTTAACACATAATTTTTAAAACATTTGTATGACCTTGAAGTTCACAGGAGCTCTTATGAGCTTGTGATTTGCTGCTCACAGAAGGTTAATTGTTCACCCCAACCCTGCTGTGCTGCAGAAGAGAGGCCTGGCAACTTGCCTCCATGAAGAGAGCAGCCAGGAAAAGCCATGGAGCAGGTCAGTTCTGTGACACATGTGCCCTGAAGTCTGTTCGCTCAAAATTCATAGCAGCTTGTAGTTTTACAGAAGGATAGATGTTTTGTTTGTATCGACCATAGGCACCCCTGATGTTCCCCCTTCAGAATTACAAAAGTAATTAATATGCTTTGTTAAAAAATGAAATACATACAAAATGATTACAAGGACAGCATACATTACTCACAATCCCCTCCTGAACTAGATTGAGGCATGCTGTTATACAGCTAGTCTGTCAGATTGTTGTGTTAAGGTGACATGTGAGTCACCTTAAGTAATAGTCTCTATCTCTAGGTTCTAAAATCCATTGTTCTGGCTACACAGAACCCATAGGCAAAATTCACAATTAAGGGGTTTACTAAGGACATGAAAAAGTTGTAGTGCCATTGAGAAAAGCTCAGGGTTCTGACAAGACTGCTACCATGTGCCTAGTGAATACACCTCTCCAGTAGTAAACCTCAACCCCCAAGGCATTCCATTTAAGCTCTGTGGCTCAGCAAATCCAGCTCCTTGAATTAAGTGCCCAGAGGCACCTCACTCCAGTCAGCATCAGGTCAAAGGCACAGCTCCACTTTTGTGGGTTAGCCATCTATTTTTTACCAATTAAGTGCCCAGAGGCATTCCACTCTGCAAGACAATCTCCTACACAAAAACACTCGGACCTTACTTGTTTTATGGGTTGGAAAACCCACTGTTCTGTTCTGTGCTCTGGCCCCAGACCCTGCTCCTACTCCTGTTCCTCTGATGTTGTAGCTGTCATATGGATCCCAAGGGTTTACTGCCTAGGAATCTTGGGTTTAGAGAGCACTTCATGTATGGCTCAGGCACTGCTCTCAGCGTATGGAGTCACATTTCAAGTTCTAACTAAAACCTTAAGTGAGAATTCCTTCTTCACCAGGGGTTTGAACAGGAAGTGGTCATAGTATCAACTCTTTTCCTGGGAATTTAAGCTGTACTTTTTTAGTAAAAGGTAGAAACATACCTTTATCTTTATTTTCACCTAAATTATTGCTGTTAACTGACATCAAGTCGACCTCAATTCATGCCAACCTCATAAAAACCAAGCAAAACAATATCTGAGGCTGCACTATCCCTACAAGAAGAGACAGAACGGACTGTTTTGATCTATAGGATTTTTGATGGTTGATTTTTGTTGACAGGTAATTGGATCTTTTTCCTAATCTTTATTAGTATGGAAATTTCAGTACTCATATCCAAAGCAATCTAAACAGCTTTGGTGATACCTCTATGAGATTAAGGATCAGTTTCCCCTGGTTCAATCCTGGCTAATGAAATGAGACTCAAACAAATGTAAATTTGAAAAATGTTGATGCATTGGAGTGATAGAAACAGAATATCTCTCTTGAAAAACAAGGGCAAAATGTGTGTTTATCCAAATCACTTTACCCACATAGGCCTAAACAATGGTAGACATGCTCAAGGATTTCAAAGGATCACAATGCTTCGGATGTATGTCATTCTCCACAGACCTGGGGCTACTGTTGTCTAACCTCCAATATGGGATTCCGGAAAGGACTTACTATCTCATCTGTTTCTAGTCTCCTATTCATGGGTTTTGACTTGTAATTTTCTTCAATAGGATTACTGTTTTGCTTTGCCTGTGTTTTGCAAACTCAGGTCCATTCTGAAGTTGCTGTGTAGCCCTGATAGCAGATTTGAACCTGTATAAAGTCCTGGTTTATAGCTATTCTTTTATTTTCACATCTGCACCATTACTGTCTCTGTGGATAGCTACAGAGAGTTCTATAGAAAGAAGGCACAAACTGACATTTTCCATGAAAGTACCCATTTCTCCAGATACCTTCGACCAGTCCTGCTTAGAATTCTTTTTTTAAATATAGATTTTATTGGGGGCTCATACATTTAATACATCTTTTAATATATTTAATACCTCATTTGTTTTAAGCATATTGGTATACATGTTGCTACATTCATCTACATTATCTACTTGAACCCCTCCAGCATAAGCTCCTCTTCCCCTCTTTCCTCTAGTTCTTTATTCTTATTGATTGTAGTGAGTCACAGACCCCATCTTCTGGGGGTGCAGAGACAAGTGACAGTGATTGAGCCTAGCCAACCGCCAGCATGCATATTTCATTTTGACTATGCACAGAGTAGATCTGATAAAGTAATAAAACTTCAAAGTCTCTGAATAATTCCTACTCTCAGAAACCCACTGAGGGGTCTGCAACAGAATGAAGAGAGCGCAATGAGGACATACTTGCAGATTTCATAGCCCTAAGTCTCAAGGAACCTGTACCATAGAAAGTATAGTAGATTCCTTGGTGGGTCTTGGATCTACCTGCTGCATGATGATTCTCAGGTTTAGCTCACTCAATGTAGAGACTCTTGTTATTGTAACATAGAAAATGCATTTATATAAGCAGCCTTCCAAAAAGGTTGTGGAAAAACTGAATCAAAAGATAATGAGATTTTTTCCCCCACCACCTTTTGAACTGTTGTTCAATGACTGACTATTTGTCATTCTGAAGTTCCATGTCACTGTGAATTCCACTTCTATTTCATCCACTTGCAGCCATGACAATAAAATAAGAGGGTGAATTATGCCCAGATGTGGATGTAGAGAAGAATTCAAAATTGGCTCAAAACATTATACCAAATGGGAAGTTAAAAATGATTAAAATGATGTTTACAAGCAGGTTTTAAGTGCATCTATATGTTCTTTGAGTGACAGATCTCTGGGTTGTTGTAACCTTAGAAATGGCTTCTGGAAAGAATATATTTGTATACAATTGTTTCCCAATTTAAAAAAAAGTACTTTACAAGGGAGTTATTAGAATCTATAATGTGAGTTTTTCTGGAATTCTTATAGATTTACTATAATTAAAATGAAGTCAGATAAGTATATTTTCCTCCTATAATATGCAAAATAACCACTTTATTATTGATATATTGAATTATTATTATTTAGTTGATTCCACTTTGCAACTGATCCAAAATATTAACTTATATCTAGAAAATTCTTGGTACTGTGTTGTTTTGCGAAAACTGGTGTTCATGATATTGGCAGTGATGGGAAAGTTGTACACCGATTGTAAGGTCTTTCATTTTAATCTCACTTCCACTAGAGAAGATTGATATAAATAAAATTTAAATAGAAAACACATTTCAGATGCCAGCAGTGAAAAAGACTTTGCCAGCCTAATGAAAAGGTATCAATTTTCTCTACTTTATTCAATAAATTGTGAGTCATTTTCTAAATGGATTAGATTAAAGGAAAGCTCAGGCTCCCAGTGAGATGCTGTTGGCACTGATGGAGACTTTAGACAGGGGAAAACGAGCAGGGCATGGAAAACCTCTCAGGCCACTTGAGATCAGTAAAACCTGATGCCAACCAGGAGGAAGGGATCTCTAACCCCAAACTCATGCATTGTCTTAGCATAAATCTGGTGTAATTGAATGCGTCACGTTGCTTATCTTATTTTATTAGGATGTCATGGGTGGCTGAGTCAATTACAATGGAGAATGTGAAAATGTTGGCAGGCCTGGATTAAGCCTGTGGTCATGGTTAATGTACTTAGGTGCTAGCCAAAAATTAGTGGTTCAAATCCACCCAGATGCTCCTCAAAAGCTCTGGAAATTTACTTCAAAACAGATAAAAAATGAAATGAAATGAGCACAGTAACAGTGAAATCTTAGCAATGAGAAACCCTGAGGAACATAGCTCTGTATCTCTGCTGTGACACATGGGGTCACTGAGTTCGTCTGGGTAGACTGGAAAAGCAAACTGATAGGCCCTCATATGTGTGTAAGAATGAGCTTTATGTACAATTGAATTTTGAGAAAATATCCGAGCCCAGTTCAGATCAAGTCTGATATCAGTCCATATGTCTGATTCTAATTTATAAAGTCATCTTCTCCAGGCTCACAAAACACATGCAATGATACCGAATGCAGGAGGATCACAGGTCAGTGCGTGGAAGGTCTTGTGGATCCAGGGGTGGTGTAAGTATCTCAGTCCCGGCAGACGTCTCCACGTGGCTCCTCTGGGGCCAGATCTCTGGCTGCATTAGTGTAGCGCTATCGGACTTGTCATAAGCAATGTCTCCAGAGAGCTATTTATCTGCTTCTCCCCTTCAAATGAAGTCATCTAGCTGCTACCTGATTGACAGGCTCAATCCCACCCCTTCATTCTTAAGCCTCAAATTGACTTATGTAACTCCCACAGTCATTATGGACTGAACTGAGTTAATGATAACTCTCTGCCCCCCTCCCCAGTGCTTTAGATGCTTTTCCGACAGACACTGGGGTACGTGTTAAGCAGGTGTTTGATAGGATGAGAGAGCCATGGACTACAATACTGTTCAGGGATGCCATCTCCAGGAGGACTGTGGTGTTATCAGGTTTAGTGTAATTAACTTACCTTCAGAAAGCACATCTTGAATTTCATATGAGATGTGTGCCTCTTGATCATAGAACACTCTTGGATCTCATTTGATATGTGTGTGCTATGTGTGTTTGAAATGGCAAAGCATGTTGATAATTTCAAATTCTATAATTTGGCAAAAAGGCATGTTTTGGCTTCCTATCTTTATCTACAAGTCCCTTGAGAAGAAAATATCAAGTAACTACTTATCTTTCCAAACCTAATGCCACAAAATTAACATGATCATAGTTTGTGGAAGTAGCTGAGTGATTTGGAAGCATTTAACATAATGTGTAAAAATATTTATAGACAATCTTCTTTATGCTCCAAACAAGCAAACTCACTCACTCACTCACTCACTCACTCACGCACCTGGAGTCAATTCCAACCATGGTGACCCTAAGACAGAGTATGGCTGTCTCTGGAGATTTGAAAGACTATACATCTTTTTCACAGGAGAAGATACTTTCACCTTTCTCTTCTGTAGCAGCTGGTGGGTTCAAACTGCTTACTTTGCAATTGGCAGCCCAATAAGTAACTCATCATGCCACCAAGATGCTCTGGGAACAGTGTTAAGTATGATAGACGCTTGAGCTAGATAAAATACATCAGAGGTTTGATGTATGTATCTTAAAGGAGAAGAAATCAGAGATATTATAAAGTTCTCATTTTTAATATTTAATTATAATCACACCAAACATCTTAGTTAAAGGCTAGGGTAAATCTTCAGAAAAAACCAACATATGTGGGGAAGAAAAATCACAGTTTTTGCAGTCTGCAATTATTTTGTTCATATCGGCGATAGCAGTTGAGACGGTAGGAAGTCAAGAGGAGACCACTACAGATGCCATCCTGTTCCAGATTCATCTCAGCAAGAAGTTCAGAATCACAGTTCTACTACTTTGAATCATAGGGCTCCTATTTTTGCCTGCAGATGGTCATGGCTGTAAGTTCAGCTAAATTGGAAATAGGATGCAGTGCATTCCCATATTAAACAGCAGAATTAAAACCTAACCCTGCCACTACATAAAGGAGGGAGGGAGAGTTGAGGTTGTCATGTTAATTCTGAAAAGGCTTATTTAATATCCATAGTGATTTAGTTCACCATCCATCTGCCAATTTTTCATATCATGGAATCTTATGTCTTGCTATGATGCTTTAAGTTTTGCCACTAGTCTTTTAAATATCAGCAATTTTCAGTGACACTTTCAAACCAGCACAGACTAGGAAGAAAGCCCAGTTGATCTCCCTAGGATTACCTCACATTGCCCAAGACTCTGCCTCCCTTGCTTTGACTGTGTCATTAGAAGGAACCATTCACTGAGGGAACAGAGTCATGGTGGTAAAGCAGAGGAGCGGGAAGGCAAGGGAGGCTCCATGAGTGGGTTGC
>PVJH01026385.1:0-20013 GCA_004026705.1 Nesogale talazaci
CTTTGCATCCAAAATCGTGGTTAAATGGCCATCACTACATGTCATTATATCCACGCATCGATGCACTTAGCACAGCTCCTTCCCCACCCCACCCAATTGAACGTGTACTCTGTGCCTATTAAATATCATCATCCTTTTACTGTGAGTGCCTTTTCCTGTGAACCTTGCAAGTGCTCTCCACATAATGGTCTATGTTTAAGGGCCCCCTTGAGACCAGAAATGGCACTTAAGCCTTCATTTTAATAGTATCTGAGTCTATCCCCATTGTAACACTTTCTAATATACTCAGGAAGAGGCTCTGGAAAAAAGGACTACTCTTGGGCAGAATGTTCTGCAGCCTTTTTCTTTCTAGAGGTTTTTCATAGACTATAACTCTTCAACCAGTATGCGGAATGAATAACCCAAGAAACTGGACTGCATGAAGAAGAATGTGGCATTCGGACTGGAGGAAGACTTATTCATAACCTATGTATAGATGGCACAACCTTGCCTGCTGAAAGATGCCTATATGAGCCTGTTCCAAAGAGAGGTGATCCAATACCAAGCAGAAATTATTAAACGATAGTCTTTGTATCACACATAATTTTGTTGGCAATAATTCCAAAATGATCGCAGCAGTACATCAACTGATGTCTTTTGATTCCTCAATGGCTGTCCCCATAGCATTGATTATGGATTCAAGTGCAATGGAACCCTTGGCAACTTCATCTTCTCTCTCTAGGTCATGATGTTGCCTACTAATCCATTTGGGAGAAATTTTGTTTTTTTTGTATATTGAGATGTAATCCGTAGAATGCTGTAATCTTTGATATTCTTTAGTGTTCCCAGATTGTGTCATTTGCATACTGCTGGTGGCCAGTTTGAGCCAGGTTCAGATGAGATCAAGGTACATTCAGGATGGTCTGGTCACATGTGTGCCCCTAGTGCCTCCACTTCCTATTTTCTTTATACCTGTAGCTTGTCCCCCTTCCATTATGGGTATGCCTCATGTATGCCCTTACTGTTAATTTTGTGATTACCTGTAATTAGGGAGACTTGCACACCCCTAGAGTGTACATAAGCCTTGTTGGAAATATATTCTGTGTGTGTGTGTGTGTGTGTACCTGGCTCCTGAAGTCATGGCGGTGCCAGAGGTGATCACTTGCATACTTTTCCTTGTCTGATGTCTCTTTAATGTTTCCCCTCAATTACACAGCTTACCTTTGGACCTGTTCAATTGTGGGGACTGGTAGCCTACAGCCAGTGGGGGGGTGGGGGACGGGGAGAGAGAGAGAGAGAGAGAGAGAGAGAGAGAGCAATGGATTAGTGCAATGACTGCAACAATGGGCTCAAACAGCACTGATGAGTGAGAATGATATAGAAACGGGCAGTATTTCGTTCCATTGTACATAGGATGGATGTGAGTCAGTGCTGATTCAACAGCACTGATTTTTTTTTTGTTGCTGTTGTTGTTTCCCATAATTCAGGTATGGAGAACCCCACCTACTTCACTATCATTGCGTCAATTTCTTTTTGTTTTGTTTAACTCATTTTATTGGGGGCTCATACAACTCTTATCACAATCAGTACATACATCAATTGTATGCATACCACATTTGTTACCATCATCATTCTCAAAACATCCTCCTATTTAGGCCCTTGTTATCAGCTCCTCATAGTTCCCCTCCCTCCCTATTGCCCTTCCTTCATGAACCCTTAATAATTTACAAATTATCATTATTTTGTCATATCATACACTGTTCGAGGTATCCCTTCACCCACTTCCCTGTTGTCTGTACCCCAGGGAGGAGGTTATATGTAGATCCCTGCAATTGGTTCCTCCTTTATGCTCCACCTTCCCTCCACCATCCCGGTATCACCACTCTCATCACTGGTTCTAAAGGGATCATCTGTCTTGGATTCCCCATGTTTCCAGTTCCTGTCTGTACCACTGTATATCCTCTGTCTATCTGGATTTGTAAGGTAGAATTAGGATCAAGATAGTGATGAGAAGGAAGCACTTAAGAACTAGAGGAGAGTTGCATATTTCATTGCATGTATACTCTACCTTGAATGGCTTATCTCCTCCCTGCAGCCCTTCTGTAAGGGGATGTCACTTTACCTATCAATGGACTTTGGGTCCCCAATCTGTACTCCCCCTCATTTGTAATGATATAATTTTTAGTTCTTTGATGCCTCACACCGGATCCCTTTGACACCTTGTGTCACACAGGCTGGTGTGTTTCTTCCATGTGGTATTTGTTGCTTCTGAGCTAGACGGCAGCTTGTTTACTTTCAAGCTTTGAACACCCCAGATGCTTTATCTTTTGGTAGCCGGGCACCATCGGTTTTCTTCACCACATTTACTTATGTGCACATTTGTCTTCATCGATCACATCAGAAAGGTGGGCACACAATGCTATGATTTTTAGTTCTTTGATGCCTGAGAGCCATTGTCATTGAGTTGATTTCAACTCCTGTTATTGAGCCTGCTGGTAGTGACCCTGTGCACAACAGAATGAAACACTGCCCGGTCCTACACCATCCTCACAATTGTCCCTATGTTTGAGCTCCTAGTTGCAGCCACTATGTCAATCCATTTGGGTGAGGATTGTTCTCTTTTTTGCTACTCTAGTACTTTACCAAGCACGATGTCCTTCTCCAGGGGCAGTTTCTCCTGACAACATGTCCAAAGTCTCGTCATCCTTACCTCTACAGAGCAGTCTAGCTGTACTTCTTCCAAGACAGATTTGTTGGTTCTTTTGACAGCCCACCTTAACTTCAATAGTCTTCACCAACACCATTGTTGGCATCAATTTTTCTTCAGGCTTCCTTATTCAATGTCTATCTTTCACATGTATATGAGGCGACTGAAAATATCATGGCTTGGATCAACCCTCAAAGTAACATTCTTGCTTTTCAACACTCTAAAGAGATTGTGTGCAGAAGTTTACTTAATGCAGTGTGTCCTTTGAACTCTTATTGCTGTTTCCATGAACACTGATTGTGGATCCAAGCAAGATGAAACACTTGACAACTTCAACCTTTTCTCCATTTATCATGATGTCAGCAGTAATCATTGAATTGTAATCCATATGGAAGACTGCAATCCTTCATATTCATTAGCAAGTGCTTCAAGTTCTCCCCACTTTTAGCAAGCAGATTGTGTTATCTGCAGATTGCAGGTTGTTAATAAGCCTTCCTCCAATCTTGTTGCCACATTATTATTCATATAGTCCAGCTTCTCTGATGACTTTCTCAGCATACAGATTGAATAAGTATGATGAGAAGATACAGCCCTGACATACACCTTTCCTGATTTTAAACCAAGCAGCATTCTTTTGTTCTGTGTGCAAAATCATCTCTTGACCCATGTACAGATTGTGCATCATCATAATGAAGTGTTCCAGAATTCCCAATTCTTCTCAAGGGTATTCATAGTTTATTATGAGCCACATAATCAAGTGCCTTGGCATAGTCAATGAAACACAAGTAAATATCTTTCTGGTATTCTCTACTTTCAGCCAAGATCCAGCTGACGTTATCAGTGATTCCGCAGCTTCTTCTGGAACTAGCCTACACCTCTGACAGTTCCCTATCAATGTGCTACTGCAACCTTTGTCAGGAGATCTTCAGCAAAATCTTGCATGCTTGTGATATCAATGGTCTTGCACTATAATTTGAGCATTGGGTGACCTCTTATGACACAAATATGAATCTCTTTGCTTAAGTCCCGGTAGATTAGAGAAACAAATACATAGACTCACATATGGATATAAGAGAATGGTTTACATACAAAAGGAATGGAACATTGAGAAAGCCTCCCAACCCAGTCCAGTACAAAGTCATAAGTCCAATATTAGCTCATATGTCTGATACCAGTCTATATTGCCTCCTTTTGACTCACAAAATCACAGGCCAGTGGGTGCAGAATCCTGGCACTGGCAGGGGTCTCCCCATGGCTCCTCACTTCCAGGGCTCAGGGTCCATCAACAGCATCCAGTGGTGGCAGAAGCCGCTCAGCGCTGGCAGGGCGTCTCCACGTGACCTCTCCAGCTTCAGAGGTCTGGTTCCTTCAGTGTAAGGCTGTGTGGCTTCCCCTCTGGCTCCTCGGACACTGCCATCTTGTCTTGTCCATAATTCATCGCCTCTGAGACTAACTCCCACGAAGAAAATATCAGGAGATTTCCCAGAAGTCTCAGGAGAAAGCCATGCCCATTGGCTACTCAATGGCTATCTCCAGAATAACAGACTAGACTAGACTCCACCCCTACTTCTCAGTCATGAAATTAACATAAGCACATGACCGTCACACTCTTCCTTCTAGTTGACCAAGTCGTCGTCTTTCGAATCTTTTGGCATAGACAAATGAGTACCTGCAGTGCTTCATCACCTTGTCGAAACATTTCAATGGGTATTCAGTCAACTCCTGGAGCCTTGTTTTTGGCTACTGCTTTCAGTACTGCTTGGACTGCTTTCGGTAACTTTGCTTTTTGTGGATATCCTATCTCTTGCCGTGGTTGCATTTGTTAGTTCTTTTTTTGTACTGGACTATGTGTATTCTTCCCATCTTCTTTTGATGATTCCTGCAGCACTCATTATTTTCCCCATAGAATCAATCCTTCAATGTTGCAATTTAAGGCTGGAATTGTTTTCTTGCATTCTTTGCATGTTCTTCCTTTGGGTTTTCTAACTCTAACTGTGAACATGTTCTTCCTTTTTGGCTTTCTAATTCTATCCATTCTTAATATGGATAACCATTTTTTCCAAACTCTGTTCATTGGTACCCCCTTCTTTTCTGTACCATTTTTCCATTCCTTCCCCTCTTCTCCTGCTCTCTCCTCCCCACCAACCTTCAATACTTTATACATTGTTATTGTTCTGTCATATCTTACACTGCCCGACCTCTCCCCCAACCCACTCCCCTGATGCCCGTCCTTCAAATAGGAGCTTATGTGTATATCCTTGTCATTGGTTCTGTCTCTCTATCCCCCCTTCTCTCCACCCTTCCAGTAGCTCCAATCTAACATATGTTTTTTATCCTCGCAATCATATATATATATATGGCTCAGTAGTCCTCAAAGGAAAACTTCCTTTTCTTTCTCAGTTCTGTTCATGAACTCCCTTCCAGGTATTAGCTCGCTCATTCCAGAAGTGAAGTTCCATTGAGAATTCCGCCCACCATGAGCAGTCCTGTGATTCACTCTGTGGACACTTCTGAATGAGTGGTGAATCAGGTGGTGGGTGTCACGGATTCTGCCAGGTTGTGTTTTTCTACCTTGTTAGATGCCAGACAAAAGCACTTGTAGGGGAGAGGAGGCCTAAACAAAGAATTTCAGAGAATTTGTTTACTCCTTGAAAGCCCCATCTGTCTCCATATTACCCTGAACAGCTCATCCATCAAAAACCCAATCGTAATGAACCACTGCCATCTAGTTGACTCCAACTCATAGGGACCTGAAATAAGGTTTCTGAGACTCTAAATTCTTAGAATATGGGTCCATTGAGGTAAGTTCAAATAGCAGAACAGGAATAGGGGGAAATGTCCATACCACACCCTTCCCGGGCTGAGAACCAGATACTCTGGCAAGAACAGACCAAACCCGATGATATGTATGTCTTCCTGCCCCCCAAAACAAGAAGAAGAAGGAGAAGGAGAAGGAGAAGGAGAAGAAGAAGAAGAAGAAGAAGAAGAAGAAGAAGAAGAAGAAGAAGAAAAGACAAGGGATCAACAAGTGATCCAAAATCGGTGGTGAGGAGAGTGTAAGAGACCTGGTAGGACTTGGTCAAGGGTAATGTAACTGAGAGGAATTACTGAAACCCAAATGAAGGCTGAGCATGATAGTGGGACAATAGGAAAGTAAAAGGAAATAGAGGAAAGCACTAGGCGGGTAAAAACCACTTATAGAGGTCTAAATACAGGCATGTATATATGTCAATTATCTACATATGATGATGGAAAATAAATCTATGTGCATATATTTATAGGTTTAGTATTAAGGTAATAGGTGGACATTGGGGCTCCACTCTCAAGTACTCCCTCAATGCAAGAACACTTTGTTCTATTAAACTGGACTTCCATAATGCTTCCCTTTCTGACACGATCACTGAAGACAAATGTCTACATGAACAAATGTGGTAAAGAAAGCTGATGGTGCCCGACTATCAAAAGATAAAGCATCTGGGGTCTTAAAAGTTTAAGGATAAACAAGCAGCCATCTAGCTGAGAAGCAACAAAGCCCACATGGAAGAAGCACACGAATCTGTGTGCTCATGAGGTGTCCATAGAATCAAGTATCAGGCATCAAAGAACAAAAGCCATCTGTAGGCAATTGAAAGTCCCCTTACAGAAAGGTCTTGGGGAGGAGACAAGTCAGTCAAGGTGCAGTCTAGCAAAGTTGAAACATACAACTCTCCTCCTCACCCCCACTCTTATGATTCCAATTCTACCTTACAAACCCGGCTAGACTAGAGGGTGTACACTGGTACAGACACAAACTGGAAACACAGGGAATACAGGAGAGATGAACCCTTTAGTACCAGTGGTGAGAGTGGTGATACCTGGAAGGTGGAGGGAAGGTAGAATAGCTAGAAGGAACTGATTACAGGGATCTATATATAACCCCCTCCCTGGGGAATGGTCAACAGAAAAGTGGATAAGGAGAGGCATCGCTGAGTGTAAAACATGGAAAAATAATGATTTATAAATTATCAGGGGGTAGGAAGGAGGGTGGGGGAGGAAGGGGAAACATGAGGAGCTGATACCAAGGGCTCAAGTAGGAAGGAAATGTTTTGAGAGTGAGGAGGGTAACAGATGTACAAATGTGCTTGACACAATGGATGGATGTATGGATTGTGGTAAAAGCTGTATTAGCCCCCAATAAAATGATTTTAAAAAAGAGATGCAGATAGTACCTTTACAGATAGACACCTCCCCCACCCCCATCCCTCAGATGACTTTAAGGACCACAGAGGAGTGGGAGAAGAAAAAATATGGCAATTGGGGAACAGGACATAATCCACCCATGGAGAGAGTATTGCTTATGTCTCCACAGAAAAGGAAGAGACAGAGTAGACCTCATTTTGGGGTGTACCAAGCCTTGAGGGCGACACGCCTACTCAGAGCAGCTTCTTTACAGAAGTGACTGTAGGACCAGCCTCAGCGGGAGACATGACAGTCCCCTCCTAGACAACAGCACTAGGAAGTTCAACACTGAAGACAGAGTTTGGGGGTTGTGACCAGTCTGACTTGCCCGCATGGGGACAAACTAAGAGAGGAGCACAACAGACCAGCAATGGGACCAAATCCATGAGGTCTGTGAGGAGTCCTGATTGTAGACTTCTATCTTGGGGGACAAAGCTTGACACCTCATCGGAACTGGTTGGGGATACTCGCCCAGCGCCACATTGAAAGTCTAAAGGTGTAGTAGAGTGAGGAGTTGGCGGGGGAGCCATCCCCCAACAGATCATCACAGACCCAGCAGGTGCAATTGTACAGGGATAATATATGAAGATTATAGTATAATCATAAAGAAAATGAGAGTTAGTAGAGTCAAATGAAGGAGTCAGACACATTTCATGGTAATATGCTTACCTTACTCTCCTTGGTGGTCCATGTGGGGATATAGAAGGTGGGAATGGCAGGGGAAAGATAGGGTGGGGAAGGAGGACAGAGGAAGAGGGGACAGGGGAGAGAGCAACTGGGGGAGAGAGGACCAGGAGAGAAAGAGATTTATCAATAATCAAGGCTTGTATATCTTTTGGGGGCATGTAAGTCCCCTAATTACAGGTGAAGACATACATCACAGGAAGGGGTTGTACAATAAGTGTGGCAGTAATGGGAGGGGGACGATCTAGGGGTTTACACACTACAGGAAGAGGAGGGATTAAGGATATGCATGTGACAAGACACGCGGATCCTAGATTCATAGTGGCGGCCTAACCTTGATTGCCCTTGAGCTGGAGGCTTGATTTAGTCTAAGCTTTCAGTGGAAGCAATCCACTGTCCCTAACAGCAGGGAGTGAGCCCCACTTATGGCAGGACAAACAATAGGGCCTACTTGCTCTGGATGGCTGGTGTCTTTAGGGAGATAACTTGAAAATCATTTATCATTAGTTGCAAACATTTATAGATAGAGAGAGGTCTGACATATGTGTGTGTGTGTATGTATGTGTGTGTGTGTATATATATATATATATATATATATATATTTGGGTGAGAAGAACTGGGGAACAGTCTTTTCATATCCCAGAGGGAGTGGGTCACTAAACTGCTCTATCTTTGACTGCAGGCAGAGCAATGGAGTCTTGTAGAAGGTGCACCCCTTAGTCATGAGTCCTGAGGACTAAAAGGGTAAAAGTACTCTTAGGTAAGCGGGTCCAGGGATATGAATCCCTGAAAGAAAATGAGATTAGATTAATGGATTATAATAGATTCTTCTCACTATTTAACAGAGGAATCCTCATCTACTCTGGATCAGGACAATAGTAAGACTGGGAACTATTTGTAAGGTCTCTCTCTCTCTCTCTCTCTCTCTCTCTCTCTCTCTCTCTCTCCTTCTTTCTCTTTTTGTCTATATAATATAGGCAGGATAAGCAATCCAAAGGAGACAACAATGGGACTGACAGTTGGAGGGAGGAGGGGAGGATGAGAGAGGAAGAAGTGGGGAGAGGGTGGTGGTGAGCCAATAACAGTAGGAATAGAGGAATAACAAGAGATCTAAAATTGATGGTGAGGAAGGTGTAGCACTCCTGGTCATCTTTTATCAATTGAAATACATCCAAGAGGAGTTACTGAGAGGTGAACAATGGGTAAATGTAATAGGTGGGCAGAAGAAAAATAAAAAGAAAAGAGGAAACAACAAGAAAGTAGGTGTTTTACATAAATATAAATGTAGATATGTGTATATGTAAATATATAAAGATGGATGTATTTTTCTACACACATATCTATATGTAAATACAATAAGCAGATAGAACTTCGGGCCTCTACTTAAATCTTACTTCAGTACAAGAACGGTTTGTTCTAATAATGTGGCAATGTATGATACTCACTTTCCCGACATGATCGCAGAAGACAAAATGGATACATGAACAAATGTGGTGAAGAAAGCAGTTGGTGCCCAGTTACTAAAAGACATAGTGTCTGGGATCTTAAAAACTTGGAGTAAGACAAGTGGCCATCTAGCAGGCCATCTAGCATCTTCCACATGGAAGAAGCACATCGGCTCATGTGATCATGAGGTGTCAGCAGAAATAGTGATCAGAAATTCAAAATCAAGCAATCAAATTGACATGAAGGAATGTAGGCAAAGTGGAGACCTAAAACTCACCTGGAAGATAATTGGACAGTCCCTCACAAAAGGGCCACATGGGATAGCATCAATGAAATGTGACTATCCTCTGGTTCTTTAATATTTCCTCCCATTACTATTATGGTCTTAGTTTAGCCTCATTAATTTTATTATACCTATGTATGTTCATTTGTCTAATTAAGATTGTTCACCCTCAGGATGAATAATGACAGTAGCATTACCAGGAGGGGAATGGGAAGATGGGGAGAGAAAGGGAAAATCGATCACAATGATCTGGATATATTCCCTTCCCTGGGGGATGGACAACAGAAAAGTGGGTGAAGGAAGATATTGGAGAGTGTAAGACATGAAAAAATAATAACAAATTATCAATAGTTCAGGAGGAAGGGAGGGTTGGGGAGGGAGGGGGAAATGAAGAGCTAATATCAAGGACTCAAGAAAAAAGAGAATGTTTTGAGAATGATGATGGCAACAAGTGTACAAATGTGCTTGACACAATGGATGGGTGTATGGATTGTGATAAGAGTTGTATGAGCCTTCAATAAAATGATTCTTTTTTTGTGGGCATCACTGCTCTCTGGCGGTGGGAGTAGGAGGCCCAGCCCCACTGCTGGAATTAAACCTCCGTCCCAGTGGGCCGTAGTCCTGCGCACAACCACTACGCCACCGGGGCTCAGCCCTAAAATGATTTTTTTAAGAAGATTGTTCAGTGCATGAAATCCAATACTGGTAAACCCTTTAGAAATAGTAATGGGAGTAAAGGTTCCCTGAGGGTCAGGGAAGGGTGGGGAAGTTGGGGAGGAAAGATAGCAATGTTGACTGAATAGCCCCACTCAAGGGGACCAATAACAGAATTGTAGAACGGATACATTGAATGGTGTAAGATATGTCAAAATAATAGCAATAATAATATAATAAGAGTTCTTGGGGGTTGGGTGTGGGAGGGAGGGGATAATAGGAAGCTGATATTAAAGAGTTCAAGAAAAAAGAAAATGTTTTGAAAGTGATGGTGGCAGCAATTGTATAATTATGCTTGATCTAAATGAATTATGGATTGTTATATTTGAAAGAACTCCCAACAAAATGATTTTTTAAAGATTGTGTACAGAGATCTATCTGTATACATACATAGATATAGATACACTACAGATGAGGCTGATGACTAAATGAAATGTTGGATAGCAGTACATCTTTTGATTTTCTGGAAATTACCAAAGCCACAACATTTCACTGGTCTCTGTCATGCTAACATCTGATCTGGGGCAGAAATCCAAGGCAGGCTAATTCAGAATTGTCATTCAATATGTCTCTTTGGTCTTGAGCCTTTTCTCCAGGAAATTGAATTCTTACTGTCACTGGACACCACCGCTAAAGTGGCCTGAGTACATTATCCTCTCTGCTTTGCCAGAGGCAGAGAGGAAGTCATCAAGAGTATTTAAGGAGTGGGGCCTGCGGCCATGCATGGAATGGACTTATTTGAGCAGACAAATAAAACCCTTCTCTAGCTCCTACTTATCCAGTGATCTAGTTTGGTTTCCCTTTCTTGGGGAAACCCAGTGGGCATGTATGGCTGACATGCTGGCAAATCAGGCCATCTAAAATACTACAAGCTCAGATCCTCATAGAGCCAGTGAGACACACAACGGACAAGCCAACCTTCCTGGAGCATCCTGCCATTCTGAAACAAGGGGATAGGGCATGCCACAATTAACAATTCGGCTTTTATTTTGTAACTTTTTGTTATTTGTGGAATACATATTGTGACCAGTATAATCTTTATTGGAAGACGGGCTCTTCTGGAGGGAAAAGCATAAATCAACCACAAACCAAACCAATTGCAACCATGTCCATTCTGACTCGTGGTGACTTCACATGCAAAGAGTAAAACTGTTGAATAAGATTTTCTTTCTTTCTTTCTTTCTTTTTTTTTTTTTGCTTTTTGGGCATCACTGCCCTCTGGTGGTCATGGAAGCTACCCAGTGCTGCTCCTGAGAGCCGCCGCTGGATTTGAACTGCCAAGCCCGCGGGCCGCTGTCCCTCCCTCAACCACTTACACCACCGGGGCTCAGCCCCTCCCTAAGATTTTCAATGCATGTGGCCTTTCAGAAGTGGATCACCATGTCTTTCTTCTCAGGAGTCTTTATATAGGCCTGAACCTCCAACACTAATAGCAGCTGAATATCTAACCATCTGTGCTATTTGAAAACCCAGAAAAGAATATAACATCAGACAAAGCAGAGTTATATTTTAACTCTGCTGTTAAAACCCCATTCTGTTTTACCCCATTCTTTTTCTACTGTTGCTACCCCATTCTTTTTCTTTTCTTAAAATCATTTTATTGGAGGCTCATACAATTTATCACAGTCCACATATTCATCCATTGTGTCAAGCACATCTGTACATTCATTGCCAGCATCATTCTCAAAACATTTTCTTTCTACTTAAGCCCTTGATATCAGCTCCTCATTCCCCACTCCCTTTCCTTTCCTTCACTCCCTCCCTGACGAACCTTGATAATTTATATTTTTTTTCATGTCTTATACTGTCTGTTGTCTCCCTTCACTCAATTTTCTGTTGTCTGTCCCTCAGGGAGGGGGATATATGTAGATCATTGTGATCGATTATCCTTTCCTTCCTCACCTTCCCCTTCCCCTCCTGGTACTGCTACTCTCATTATTGGTCCTGAGGGGTTTATCTGTCCTGGATTCCCTGTGTTTCCAGCTTTTATCTGTACCAGTGTACATCCTCTGATATAGCTGGATTTATAAGGTAGAATGGGAATCCTGATAGTGGGTGGGAGGAAGGATTAAAGAACTAGAGGAAAGGGCTCAGCCCCGGTGGCATAGTGGTTGTGCGCTGGACTGCGGCCCACTGGGACGGAGGTTCAATTCCAGCAGTGGGGCTGGGCCTCCTACTCCCACCACCGGAGTGCAGTGATGGCGCCCCTGCCCCCAAACAAAAAAAGAACTAGAGGAAAGCTATAAGTTTCACCACTGCACCCTGACTGACTCATCTCCACCCTGAAACCCTTCTGTAGGGGGGTGTCTAGTTGCCTACAGATGGATTTTGGGTCTCCACTCTGCACTCCCCCTTATTCACAATGATATGATTTTTTTTGTTCTTTGATGCCTGATACCTGATCCTATGGACACCTTGCAATCACACAGGCTGGTGTGCTCTTCCATGTGGGCTTTGTTGCTTCTGCTTTTAAGACCCCAGATGCTATATCTTTCCCCTCTCCCCCAGATGCTATATCTTTTGATAGCCAGGCACCTTCAGCTTTCTTCACCACATTACCTTATACACCCACTCTACCACTCCATTCTGTAGGACCTAATTAGCTGAGCATTCCAACCTTTTTCTTCTTGGTAAATGAAGATAATGTGGATAATGATACCAGATAGTGAGTGGGACGAACAAGAACAAATTACTGTACTAGAGTGCTTAGTAGAGCAGCTGATCTAGGTTCCAGTTTCAGGACCACCGATGTAAAGACTATCATCTTACAGTATTTAATCTTCTTATGTGCTGCATGCTGGGTTATTAACTAAAACACTGGAGTTTCAAACTTACCACCTTGAGAGGAACATGGGGATTTCTGCTCCTGTGAAGATCTGCAGTCTCCGAAACACTAGGGAGCAGTTCTATCCATTTTATATGGTTATTATGAGTCAGAATCAACCCAATGGCAGGAAGGCTTTGGGGCTGGTGATTCAGGACAATCCACTCATAGTGGTGTGTCTTGCTTTATTGTTCTACTTTCTCTCAGGGTTTTAAATGTACTCTGACAGAATCTCTCTCTCCTATATTATTCATGTTCCTGTTTTTGACTTGGAATTTTAGTCCTTATGCCTGGAATCTTAATCCTTCTAACTTCTGTCTTGCTATAGAAATACAACAGATTTTCTGTAGATTTTTCTCATATCTTGCCACTTCACCTCTTTCATGTCTTTATTCATATTTTTCATAGCAAGCTATTTTTTTTGTGGGGGGGGCGGGGAGCTTCACTGCCCTTTGGTGCTTGTTGGAGCTACCCAACGCTGCTCCTGAGAGCCGCTGCTGGATTTGAACTGCCAAGCCTGCGGACCGCAGTCCCACACTCAACTACTTATGCCACCGGGGCTCAGCTCCAACAAGCTATTTTTATATTTTAATTTTAAGATCATTTTATTGGAGGCTCGTACAACTAATATCATAATCCACACATATGCTAGAACATTTGTACATTTTTTGCCATCTTTATTAATTTTGTTTTTATGACTATTTACTTCCCTAAGAATACTAATAAGAATATAACAGGCTGCTGAGCCCTGGTGGTGCAGTGGTTGTGTGCAGTACTATGGCCCACAGGGTTGACGGTTCAAATCCAGCAGCAGCTCTCCAGGAGCAAGTCTGGGCTTCCTACTCCCACCAGGGCAGTGATGCGGAGGAGAAAAAAAGGAATATAACAGGCAGATTGGACTGAGCCCCGGTGGCGTAGTGGTTGTGCATGGGACTGCGGCCCACTGGAATGAAGGTTCAATTCCAGCAGCAGCTCCACAGGAGCAAAGGCTGGGCCTCCTACTCCCACCACCAGAGGTCAGTGACGCCCAAACAAACAAACAAAAATAGGCAGATCGACCCAAAGCATAATGTTAAAACTTTGGGACTGCTTCTTCTTAGTCCTCCAGACAAAATCCCTGGCCAGTCTTATGAGTCCATGGCTTAATCTGAGGTGGAATGATACTGGAAATCCTTATCAATTGTTCTGGTTGGGGCCTAAACCAATTCAATCAGAACTCATATTGGCCCATGTGCTGAAGTAGGCTAGGCCTCAGACTGGGCCAGATCTGGCTTCTTTAGCAAGTGAAGGGCTTAGTGGATGAAGGTCAAGGGACATCCCAGGACAAAGGCCATGGCAACTTCTGTGCTGAGAAGGCCTCAGAACTGGGGCTGTTTGTAGAATGATAGAGGAAGATTCCATAATTCGATGATTGGTCCCGCCTTCATAAAATCTTACTCATGGTGTTGTGTTTCCTTGAGTTTATTCAACTCCTGCTGCTCTATAAGCATGGGATAGTGTAGCTATAAGATAGTGTAGACCTGTCTCGTCAGGTTTCAATGCTGTGATCATGTGGAATCAGACTGCTACATCTTTCTCCCCTTGGGCTGTTGCTGGGTTCGAGCGGCTAACCGTTCACTTAGCAACTGAGTGCTTAGCCAGCATATCACCACTCTTACTGTTGCTGTTCTTGTTAGGTGCTGTTGACTTAGCTATGACTCACAGCAAACTCAAGTAGAACAGCACGAAGTATTATCTGGTCCTGCACCATCCTCACAATATTTTTCGCCCATTATTGCAAACACTGTGTCAATCCATTTTATTGGACAGTCTTCCTCTTTTTCGCTGACTCTCTACTTTCCCAGGCATGGTATCATTGACCCTACCAATGGCACGTCCATGTTGGCACACTTCCGCCAAGACTGATTCGTATGTTCTAGTCATTCATGGTGCTTTGGATTTTCTTCGTCAATACCTTATCTCAGGTGCATCAGTTCTTCTGTAGTCTTTCTGATTGAGTCCCTGTCCAACTTTGACGACCTTACTCTTAGACAACAAAAAAACAATCCTCTGGTCACTTCTAGTGCAAAGACACAAATTAAAATTTTGTCTCCTGTATTAGATTTTGTCTCCTGAGCTCTAGTTATAGTGAATTGCTTTCTTCTACTCCAGTTTAGCAGAAGGAAACAAAATTAACCTCTGTTCACTTTCTTTCTACTTTCTACTCATCTTTCTACCTCATCAAGGGGACTGGCCAGTTTCTGCTTCACAGAGGCAGAGGTAGCGGGGAAGCTGATTTGAACCAGGCATGCTCTGCTAGTAGTAGAAGACATATGCCTCATACTTATTTTTCTTCTTGGATGACTACTGCCTACTTCCACTGTGTGAAAAGGAGAATTGTGGTTGTGAGGAAATAGGTGACAGGCCTGCTCAAATGTTGAGATCGCCACCAACTGGGCACAAAATGGAATGCAGCACTTAACCAGTCATTCTTCCATCAGCAGGTAGTTGTAGGGGAAACATGAATATCCAGTAACATGTGGAACTGCTTTGGGTTCAGAAAGATAGCAGGCCCTACCTTTGCTGGGATTTTTTCTTTACACTAGCTGAACTATTCCCCTACCAACTTCTCAGACTTTTGTCCCTTGATCTGTAGGATTCTAGACTCTCATCTTTAGATTCTTGTTGAACTGGGAAAGGAAACGCAGGGGGTAGTACAGCACCATGTTCACATTTGACAAGGAGGGAAGCCGAGGCCCAAAGAAGCGAAATAAGTTGTTGGGGATGCAGCTGTGTGAATGGCCCAAAGTGGAGTCTGAAGGCAGGAATGGGGAAGCTTTTGTGGGGCTAGAGAATTCCAGGTTAAAGGAGCAGTATAATTGGCTGGGTCCCAGTGGCGTAGTGGTTGTGTGCGGTACTGTGGCCCACAGGGTTGATGGTTCAAATCCAACAGCAGCTCTCCAGGAGTAAGGTTGGGCTTCCTACTCCCATCAGGACAGTGATGCCACACACACACACACACACACACACACACACACACAAAGGAACAGTATAATCAAACACAGGGTGTGGCAGTCACGTAGTTTGGTGTCAATTTCATGATAGGGAGTGTAGATGTGTTAGTCCGGGTAGACTAGAGAAACAAATTCATAGACACGCATATGGATATAAGGGTAAGGTTTATAAACAAGAGGAATGGGACATTGAGAAAGCATCCCAACCCAGTCCAGTTCAAATTCATAAGTTCGATATTAGCCCATATGCCCAATATCAATCCATAAAGTCTCCTTCCGACTCACGAAGCACGTGCAGTCGAAGCATCCTGGCACTGGCAGGGATCTCCCCATAGCTCCTTGTTTCCAGGACTCAGGGTCCATCAACAGCATCCAATGGTGGCAGAAGCAACTCAGCGCTGGCAGGGATCTCCACGTGGCTTCTCCAGCTTCAGAGGTCTGGATGCATCAGGGTAAGGTCGTGTGATTTCTCCTCTGGCTCCTCCAGTTCCTCGGATGCTGCCATTTTGTCTTGTCAACAGTTCACCGTCTCAGAGACTCACTCCCAGAGACTGAAAGTCAAGTCTCTCTTCTCCAATTGGGAAATACTGTGAGACTTCCCAGAATTCTCAGGAGAAAGTGATGCCCACACAGAGGCCTTATCAGCTACTCATTGGTTATCTCCAAATTAACAGACTATACTCCACCCCTACATCCCAATCATGAAATTGACATCACGAATACATGACTGCCACAGGAGGGATGGATTTGATTGCTATGCAACATATATGCAGCCCTTGTTCTCTAAAGGGGAGTTTTCCAGCAGGCTTTCAACTGGTAATTTTTCCCCTTCCACTGAGTGTTCTGGCTCACTATTTAAATTTTCTTGGTTTGTTCTGATACTGCTTCATTTTTTTTTTTTTTTATTTAGGCATCACTGCCCTGGTGGTGGGAGTAGGAGGCCCAGCCTTTGCTCCTGGGAGCCGGAATCGAACCTCCATGCCAGTGGGCCGCAGTCCCGCGCACAACCACTACGCCACCGGGGCTCAGCCGCTGCTTCATTTTCCAGGACTGAATTAGGTTGAATCAGTTTGAAACCCTGTTTATGACATAGGAGGCTTTAAAATAACCAAAAATATGGAATGATATGGGCAACGTGGAGTAAATTATATGTTAATTCAGTGACCTGTCATAGAGCCATTAAAAGCAATGGCAATAAAAATATATTAAAAGGCACAAAATTATTAAAAATGTAAATGAGAAGAGAAATATATGAAATTGTATGTACTGTTCCTATGCACATGTCACTCACAGTCATCAAGTCGACCTTGACTCAAAGTGACCCCATAGACAGAGTGGAACTGCCCATGTGAGTTTCTGAGAGTGTCACTCTGTTTCTCCTGAGGAATAGCTAGTAGTTTCAAACTGCCGACCTTGAGGTTAGCATCCCAACACATCGCCTCTAAGCCCAGGCACTATAAACGAAGAACATAAGTTCTGAAGTTAGACTGCCTGATGCAAATCCATCTATTGGTTGTGTAAGCCACCAGATAGAATTGATGGGAGGTTTCAATGATGTCTTATGCTGGGTTCTCTGGAGAAGCAACACAAATGAAGCTTGTATATGCATTTGTACAGAGAAGTTTATCACAAGGAATTGGCTTACACAATGATAGAAGCTGGCAAGATCCAAATCGGAAGTTCAGATGTCAGACTGGAGGTATCTTCTGATCTGCATAAGTGCAGAAGCCAAAGAACCCAAGATTGGGTTCAGATGGCAGGCTGAGGACTCCCAGGTGTGGCAGGCATGACGCTGGCTCAAGGTCACTGGCTCACATCCAAAGAACCAGCATTCAGGTAACGAGCCAAATTCAAGATCTGGACCCACCAAAAGGCAACCAAATTTTGCCAGAGTGTCCACATATAGAGAGAGCTGGTCACATTCCCAAAATACTCCCTTTTAATTGATTGGCTGCTCATAGCAGATGTCATCATGAGAGAAGATTATATTGTGTTAGATCTCACCCATGAGATTTTATATCTTAACTGTCAAATCACAGAGAATTCTGCCATAGCAAAGTTGGCACACAACCTTAAAATAAGGTAATATTTTAGTGTATTTAAAATTATATTTGGTATTCAATATGGCTTGCTGCCTATACCTACTGCTATATTGGTGTTATAAAAAAAATACTGGAAGAAAATACCAATAGTTCCACCATGTTTGGTTAGGGTAGAGATGTTGAACTTCTTTTCTACAGAATATAAAATAGAATGTTTGCGTTGTTTTAAGCTACTACATTTGAAGTGGGTTTTTTTTTTGGAGGGCAATAGGAAACTAATACAATGCCTACTCTTATTGTATTGAGGCTCATATAAATCCATCTTTGATCAGTGAGAGGCAGAGGTGTAGGTGCAATAAGGAGAAAAGACTCAGAAATGAAAAGTACAGAAAGGTTTTATTAGGAAAATAACTCCCGGGCAGGTTCGTCAGTCCACTAAGTTAGGCTAGAGAAGCTGCACCCAGTATTGGGGGGGGGGGGCATCTATAGGGTATGAGCTACAGGCATGTGGGCTGATAAAAAGGTGGGGGGAGGTTTCTGTGTTTGGGGGGTTGGAGATGATTAGCAAATCATCTTGTTTTGCAAACTTGCTTCCCAGAAAGTCAGGGAGAGGGGCTGTGCTTTTCCCAGAGCGATGAGCTCTGTGAAGGGGCTATGTCCTTCAGGGAGATGAGCTCTGTGAAATGCCACAGGAAGGGTTTACAAAGTTCAGAAGGTTGTTCATCTCTTTAGTGAGGCTGATGCAAAAGGGGTGCAAGAGGTCGCCTTATCCAGGGGGCTGCCCGATCCAGGAGGCTACCTGGTTTCACCCTGGCCCAAACAGTCAGTACTCTGCTATGTGAGTTGGCTTCTGATTTAATGATCATCTTCTTGTTTTCTGCTGTGACAATAAGTCCACCTGCTGTTAAAACACTTGGAATATGACTTCTACCCTAACCTCTTTGTAGAAACTATTCCCTAATACTCAGTTATGTTTAAATTAAAAAGCCATCCCTCAGATCTCTTGATCTCTGCACTGTCTGAAACTACACTTTTCTTTCCTGAAAGATGTCTATCTTCTCCTATGGCTGCAGGTTACCATAGTAACCTGTGCTGCATTGTCGCTCTTCATTCTGATTTTCTACCTTCTGAGGCTGCCCTTTAGGAATGCTGAAGATGCTGTGGGTTCCCAGTGGGGCTGCTAATCCCAAGATCTGAAGCCACCAGTTAGATGGCTTAAGTAGGTAGTATTCTCCTGCTAAGACTGGACTACTTGAAAATTTCACTAAGGTCCACCAAGATAGCTTAGATATTCCATGCAGCTAATATACCATGACACCCCTATGACCTTCACTGACCTTCTGATGTATGTTCTTAGAAGCTAAACAGATTTTTGTCTCAAATGACTATTCCACAGAGTAGAACTACCTCCATAAAATTTTCCAGATTGCAACCTTTGTTAAAAAACCGTTTTGTTAACATATAGTTGATGCACTGTATAATTCTATGGTTTAAGTATATTAAAAAGAGGTATACAATCATCACCACCATCGATTTTGACATTTTCTTTATTTTTGTGCACATTGTTATTAGGTCTTCATTTTCCCCCAACTTCTCCTTACATAACCCTAAGAAACAACTATACTAGTTACTGTCTCTATCCTGAATTTCATATGAACAAATCATCACACACTGTGGCGGTCATGTACCTATGTCAATTTCATGATTGAGATATAGGGGTTGAGTCTGCCTGTCAATCTGGAGATAGCCATTGAGTAGCCAATGAGGCCTATGTGTGGGCATGACTTTCTCCTGAGATTTCTGGGACGTCTAGTGGTATTTCCCTCGTGGAGATGAGAAACCATTTTCCCCAGTTGTTGGGAGTCGCTGGACTGACAAGATAAGGTGTAAGCATCTGAGGAAACAGAAGAGCCAGAGGAGAAGTCACACGGCCTTACCATGAGGGAACCAGACCTCTGAAGCCAGAAATGTCACAAAGAGACCCCTGCCAGCACTGAGATGTTTCTATCACCAATGGATACTGCCGATGGACCCTGAACCCTGGAAACGAGGAGCCATGTGAGACCCCTGCCAGTGCCGGGATTCGCACCCACTGGCCTGTGATTTCGTAAGTCAGAAGGAGA
>PVJH01026385.1:20113-30221 GCA_004026705.1 Nesogale talazaci
TCCTCTGATTTATTTTCAAGCTAGATGAATTTAATTTGATACCATTGTTTTTGTTTCCAATCAATATTTTCAAGATTTATCATTGGTATTAAGATACGCCAAATAGATGATGTATGGAACCACGTAAAAACCCATCAGCTATGTCAGATAACAGCAGGTAGGGGAGAAGATGCAGGAGGTGTGAAAAGAGGTGGTGTGTTAGTCCGGATAGACTAGAGGAACAAATTTCAGAGACACGCACATAGGTATAAGGAAAGGGTTTATATACAAAAGAAATGTGACTCTAAGAAGGCATCCCAATCCAGTCCAGTGCAAAGTTATAAATCCAATAATAACCCATATGCCCGAAATCAGTCTCTAAAGTCTGCTTCCGACTCAGGAAGTCACAGGTCAGTGAGTGCAGAATTCTGGCGCTGGCAGGGGTCTCCCCATGGCTCCTCGCTTCCAGGGCTCAAATCCATCAACAGCATGCCACTCCAGCTTCAGAGGTCTGTCTTCATCAGGGCAAAGCCCTGTGGTCTCTCCACCGGCTACTCCAGCCTCCCAGCCGCCACTATTCTGTATTGCCTGTGGTTAATCATCTCTCAAACTAACTCCCAACAACTGAGGAAGATAGGTTCTCATCTTCACGGGGAAATACCGCGAGATTTCCCAGGAGTCTTGGATGAAAGCCATGCCCACACAGAGGCCTCATCAGCTACTCAATGGCTTTCTCCTGATTAACAGGCCAGATTCCACCCCTACATTTCAATTATAAAATTAACATAAGCACATGACTGCTAGAGGTGAGCAAGAGAGTGAAGAGGCACTTCTACTTCTCGGTGAACTCTGAGTGCTGCTCAGTGTCCTGAGAGAGTCTGGGGAATGATGTAGCATAGGTGGACCAAAAAACTAAGGGTCTGACGACCGTGGGCTTTACACCTGAGATCACATTTGCAGTTGGGCAAATGTGGACAAGTTATTGGATATCCTGTAAAATGGTAATAGTATCAATCTCACAGGGGTCTTTAGGAGATTGAACACAATAATATGTATAGAACATAGGCATATACAATGTGTGTTAATCCAGGTAGACTAGAGAAACAAATTCATAAACATGCATATCGATATAAGGGAAAGATTTATACGTAAGAGGAATGGAACATTGAGAAAGCATCCCAACCCAGTCCACTCCAAGGTCATAAGTCCAATATTACCCCATATGTCTAATATCAGTCTATACAATCTCCTTCTGACTCACAAAGCACATGCAATGACACTAGGACAATCACAGGCCAGTGGGTGCAGTCTTGTGTATCCAGCGGCAGTAGAAGCATCCCTGTGCTGGCAGGAGTCTCTCCATGTATCCTCGTTTCCAGGGCTCTGGGTCCATCAGCAGTATCCACTTGCAGTAGAACCATCTCAGCACTGCCAGGCGTCTCTCCGTGGCTCTTCCAGCTTCTTCTGGTTCCATCAGGGTAAGCTCATGTGGCTTCTCCTCCGGCTCCTCCAGTTCGTAGGACTCAGGGTCTATGCTGCCATCTTGTCTTATCAGTCGAGCATCTCCAAGGAACTGAGTCTCTAGTCTCTCACCTCCACAGGGAAAATACTGCAAGATTTCCCAGAATTCTCAGAGAAAGCCATGTCCATACCGAGGTCTCATTGGCCACCTCCATATTGACTGGCTAGGCTATACTCCTACACTCCCAATCTTGAAATTGACACCAAACTACACAATATCCATTCAAAGATATCTCTCCCAGAACCTCAAAACGTCAATGACAGTCATTAGTCAAAAGTCAGGACATATATGCCAGAGCTCAATGTTAGACCCAAATAACTCCTCCGGATTTGCTAAACAGGCTCAGATTACATATGCTCATGAAGCGCTTCTGACTCTAACATCAGACAATCCAATGTAAATAAACATGTTCAGGGATACCTTTAAAAAAATTTATTGTTCATGTGTATTTAATACATAAGTCATATCATTCCATAGTCATGTCAATCATAATCATAAAACAATTTCCACACATTCTTTTTTTTAATGATTTTATTGGGGACTCTTACAGCTCTTATAACACTCAATACATCATTTGTGTCAAGCATATTTGTACACATGCTGCCGTATTCATTTCCAAATACTTTCTACTTGAGCCCTTGGTATAAGCTCCTCTTTCCCCTCTCCTTTTTTCCCTACACATTCTTTCTCTACATGGACTTCTCGACATTGTCTCCCTTTTTCCCCTCCACCACCACTGAATCCCCTCCCCTGAAACCCTTATTCGACTTGCTGTCCCAATAGCTTCACCAATCCTGGGTTCTATATACTGAAAAGTGGTAAAACACATAACGCAACTTCAAGAGGGCGTCCTTGAATGACACAACACCTCTGAGATAGACACTACTTTGACATACAAAAACAAAACAGTAGACACCAAAGATACAGACAATTTTAGAAACCAGATCCAGTCCTGCCAGCATCATTTAGGGAATCTACCGGCCAAGTTTTAACTCTTCCAGTCAGATTTATGTCTTTGATTTTCTATACTCATCTCTCCAAAACACTCTATTTAGTAACCACTTTCCTTCCATCCCTCAATTTGTAGATGGAGGGAATTCACCAAAGCCACTTCCTATGTAGTTCCACAAATGAGTCTTGGCCTCCCACTGTCACCCACAGCCTTTTGCATGCCAGGATCTCACAATTTAGGCTCTGTTTTTGTTTGCTTGTTTGCTTTTTGGGGGGGTATCACTGCCCTGTGATGGGACTGGCAGGCCCAGCTTTGCTCCTGGAGAGCTGATGCTGGATTTGAACCACCAACCCCATATATATATATAATCTTTTTATTATGATTTGCTTTATTGCACTTCTTTTCAATAATATTTTATTTTATGGGTTTTTTAAATTTTTATTTTTTGTGTTTTGAGGGTTTGTGGCAACCCTGCATTGAGTAAGGCTATCAGGGCCATTTTCCCAACAGCATGTGCTGACTTCAGGTTTCTCTGTCACATTTTGGTAATTTTCAAAATATTTCTAACATTTGCTTAGGTGTATTGCACACTTAACAGACGACAGACCCAACCCATTCTTGTGGAGTCAAATTGAACTCACTGTGACCCCTTTTAGGGCTTCCAAGGCTGTAAATCTTTATGGGAAGAGCAACCTCATTTTTTCCCCAGTGGAGCAAAACCTTGTTGTTAGCAGACCAACGCTCACCTGATGACACCACCAAGCCCCCTTATTAGTTGTAATCAGAACTTTTATATGCACTTGGAAATCACCAAATTTGTGTGACTTGTTGTGATTTTCACTTCATTACAGTGGTGTGGAACCAAAGTCACAAAATCTTCAAGATAAATCAGTATTTTAAACTCCCTGTTAAGCCCTTGTTAGACATAGCAAGGATAGAGTCTGTTAGGACCACCAAATACTTCCTAATGAAAGGGCTTCCCTGAGAGTCCAAGTTTGTTGAAGTGGACCCTAATTTAGTGTACTAATTAAATTGTGACCCACCTAAAATCTGCATTTGACTAATAAGCCCATTGGACTGCTAACCAGAAGGTCAGCAATTAAATCCATCAGCCATTCTGAAGGAGAAAGATGAGGCTGTCTGCTTCTGTCAAGATTTCAAGCCTTGGGAACCATCTGGGGCTGCTTTACTCTGTCCAAAAAGAGTCAGTCTGAGTCAAGATTGACTCAGTGATGGGGTCGGGGGGTAGAAATGGGGGTGGGATGAGTTATACCAGTAGATATAAGAATTCCCATGTGGGAATAAGATTTTCTCTACTATGTTAATGAGATCATATCACTATAGGTTGTGCCTTAAGCCTACCCTTCTCCAAGATACCAAAAGAGCAGAGTAGACCGAAGAGAAGCAATCAAGCACATATGGGCCCAGGGAATCACCAAGAAACCAAGACTGGTGGGTTAAACAAGGCTCTTCCCCAAAGTTCTCATAGAGAGAGTCTTCCTTAAAGCCATTGCCCTGAATTTGGACATTCAGGCTCTTGAAGGCCATGCCCAGCCTGCTGGAGGGAGGGTATGGAGTAGACTGAAGATGTCAACGATTGCACGATTCATACCCACAATTATGGCGTCCTACTATTTCAAAGAATACTTCCCCAAACTTCCGCCATGCAGGGAAGCCTCAGTTAATAGAATTCAAATCCTCTCTCCATTCTCTTATCCCTTCCTCCAGGGAACTGAAAATGTTGAGGGGCGATAAAATGATCATGCGCAGACCCCCTCTTCTCTTCTCTCTCTTGGGAGCAGGCAGCTCAGGGGCGCAGGCAACACACAATGTGCCTAGTTCCGGATTCAGTTAGAAAGTCTACTTGACTCTTGCTCTGAACTTTCCAGCTTTGCCTTTATGTATACATAAGGTAGCATTCCCATATGTCTTGTTTTTTGTTTTGTTTTATTTTGTTCCTAACTTGGATAAGGAAAAAGTCATTGGGCCATGATTTCAAACTCCCTGGAGACACCAACATACCCCATGGGTCTTTCGGACTGCATGAACTCCTCCAACCACAGTTGCCCAGACCATGGGTGAAACTGGACCAAAGTCGATGCACAGACCGGTCTGCAACATGTGACTTAAGATTTGGGATGAATAAAGGTGCTGGGTCGATTTAATTTTGCACTGAAACCAAAGAAAGAACTTTTCAGCTGGCAGCAGGACAGAAAGAGATAGATATGTAGAATACAGCTAAATGCCCCAAATTAGCCATGTGTGAGAGTTACGATTCCAACTGCAGACTCAGTTGATTTTCTTTA
The DNA here is from genome assembly GCA_004026705.1 of Nesogale talazaci. NCBI lineage: Eukaryota > Metazoa > Chordata > Mammalia > Afrosoricida > Tenrecidae > Nesogale > Nesogale talazaci. The sequence continues at coordinate 24,873 of PVJH01026385.1, forward strand.
AATTCTATGGGTATGATGGAAAATGATACTTTGAGAGTTTCATATTTTAACTCTAAGTCCAGAACAGAGGCACTGCCTGCCTTTGTTCTGGACTACTTTGAAAAGGATATTTGCAAAGGATTGGCCTTGAAAGATAGAAATATTGCTGCCTTTAGAGACAGGAAGTCCAGATTTTTTTACTTTTTTTCCAGGTATTTTTACTAATACCGCTCAAGCAGGTGAAAGGCAGCCAGGCTTGGGCCCATTATAAAAAATCTAGTTTCTTCAGCTCTAGGTGTAAATAAATCAAGGAAGGATCTTACTCAGTACCCGTAGAAATCCAATTCTTGAGACAACAGCCATTGAAAATGAAAGTTGCTTTATTGAAAACCACTGGATCAGGAGCCAGGAAGAATGCTTCTCAGAACTGACTCCCTGGCGATCTGGGAGTTTTCAGATCTGTGCGGTGGGAGATAAGTAAACTACACAGACCCATAAAAAGGGATGGAGTAAGACTGGGGGGTGGCTCAACTCGTAATGCTTCAATGTAAAGAGCCAAACAAGTTATAAATTCACTAGGGAGGCAGACAAGTGTTCAAGGTTATGTGTTACAGGAAACCAGGAAGTTTTGCTGGGGGTGTTTAATAAGTTGGTTCCATTGGCTAAAAGGCTCTCTGCTCATGTGTGGGGACTCAAACTAGTAGACTGTGGCTTGGACTGGTTATCTTCTGGGGGAGACTGCTGGGATCTAAAAACAACTCAAAAGGAAGTGAAGGACCACAATGAGTTAGGAAAAGAAAGAGGTAATGTTAGTGCTCAGATGTGGTGGTTTGATGGGTTCTTCCTATAAGGCAACCGCTGCAGGCACAGGTAGTATCTGGCCCTCTTGGTCTTGCCCGGAGAGGCTCTGGCATTGGAGAAGTGACACAGAAGTTCTCATGCCATGGCTTTTGCTATTGCAGCAATTACTAAGCTGTCTTTCATCTCGGTTGTTGGAGCCTCCTGTCTGTTGCCAGGATCCTGGAAACGATGGCAGGCTAGCTTGTTAACTCGCAAGTCGAGGGAAAGCTCATCTTCTCCACTGACAGTATGTCATAGATAAAGCAAGTCTCCAAACTTCCCTTCACTGGAGCATTTCTGATAGGCTCTCTTCCTGCAGAGGACTGAGCATGACGACAGGCGGTTTAGCTTCGAGGCAGCCATATTGAAGTCGGGTCCATTTTGCTTCGTGCTTCCTATGTTTTGTCATTGCTTTCCAAATGCATACTCCACCTATTTTCCAAGGGCTCTCCTGATGAGAAGGCCTCCACCCACCATGTCCCAAGAAAGTTCCATCAGGCTGTGACCTGATTGACAAGTTGGAAAACCACCCCTACACTTTCATACATCTTCAGGTTGACATCAAATTATCTAATTGCCACACTCCCTACTCTCAAGATTGTGGATCGTATCTGTGAAGTCTCTTTTGTCATATAAGATGGAATATTTCATTCTGGGTATTAGACTGGACATCTTTATGGGAATATCATTATTCAGTCTGCCACAGTGCCTATAAGGGGAACCAAAATATAGATATCGAGAAGGCAGTTTGAAAAGGAAAAAAATAAATCACTGAATATAAGCATGACTTTTGAGCTCCAGAGGCATTTGGACTGTATAGGTAGAAAGCTATTGGCACGTGTGTGATAAACCGTGGTATAGATACTGTCGGAGAAGAAAAATGTAAAGAGAAACATGTTCAAGACATAACTTTGGGGACCATAATCATATAAGCCTTGGGTATATCAATCAGTATTAGAGTGGATTAGAGAGGTTATTAACTGTATAAATCTAGAAACTGGTGGTGCAATGGGTTACTCATTTGGGCTGCTAACCACGAGTCAGCAGTTCAAACCCAAGACAGAAAGATGAGGTTTTCTGCTCCCATAAAGTGTTATAGCTTCAATTATACAGCTCATTTTAAAAGCAATTCAACTGAGATATGTGGTATGTGACTAGTATATCAAGAAAACCACAATAAGAAAACAAAGAACTCCTGACCAATGGTTACCATAGATGAAGGCGTATGGTGGTAGCCAGGGGACATGTGAGCTTATGTCAGTGATGGCAAAATAATTTGGAAAAGGATATCAATAGTGACTGTATGAAGAGTGAAGAGTGTGACACTGACTTATACAAGTAAAATTGTGGAATTGGAAAAAAAAATAATGACCTAGGGGCACGGCAAGGGAGGTTTGGGGAGAAATGAGGGACTAACAACAATGAACAATGAAAATGCTCTGAAGTTAATTGTCATGGTAGTACAACTCTTCTAACATGATTAAATTGAATGATATGTGAAGTACATGCCAATAAAGTGATTAAAGAAAATATCAAGGGACTGTCCTTGGAGTTAACAAACACAAATTTATAGCCTTGGACGCCCACAGGGACAGTCGTCCTCTGTGCTGTAAGTTCACGAGGAGTTGGAAGTGACTTGATGGCTATGAGTTCAAAAATGAGAGAAGCTTAAACTCTTAACTTGTGAGCTCTAGGCTAATATTTCTGCTCTGCCCTCCTTAAATACCCAGCTTCCATCCTCAGTGCAATAGCTGTAGTTTAAGAGGGCTGTAAAAGGAACTTCTGCTAGTCATTCCATCCAGGTTCCAGATGAGAAGAGGGCAAAGGGCAAGGGGCACTTCTCCTAGCTGAGTCAGAACTTAACAGCATTCTCAGTCGTCCCACCCAACTAACTTCTACTTGACCCATTGACTACATCTATGCTGTTGGATAATCAATCTTTTTTATAGTCATATTACCAAACTGAAAAAAAATGCAAGGCTCTGGAACTACTAAGGAAAGGGAAAGTGAGCACTGAGCTGACAAACAGTGGTGTCTCTGCAAGGGTAAACAACGAAGCCTACAAATGAGACTGAGATGGAGCAGTTAGTGGAATGGGAGAGGAACCATGTGTAGGGAGGTACTGATTCTTGAAGGGGAGCTCTCTGCCTTTCTATGATCTCAAACTGGTTAGGTTCAGGTAAGTCATCTATAATATGAACATAATGGTTTATATTTTCTTGGGTCTATTAGTACAGGCGTTTTTGCTACCTGTCTAACCATAGGGTGGAAATAAGAAGAGTAAAATCTTCAGGTAGAATATCTGCTAAGAGTCTTGTCTGTATAGTTTATTTTTACATCTCATTTTGTTAAAAGAGCAATTGAGATGATTCAATGAATGATGCAATATTGGAGGCAGTCATCTGCGACCAGAAATTTTGAAGACAGCTACCTGGCCAACAAACTGGAAGAGATTCATATTTCTGTGTATTCTGAGGAAAGGGGAGTTAGCAGAATGTGGAAATTATTGAGTCTTATTATTAACACCACATACAAGCATCATTGTTCAGAAGATAATACAAAACTGGCTGTAGTATAAGGACATTGACAGGGACTCTGTTAGTGTGAGTAGGCTAGAGAAACAAATTCATGGAGACCCTCATAGGTATAAAGGAAGAGGTTTATATACAAGAGCAACTGTATATTACGAAAACATCCCAGGGCTGAGCCCCGGTGGCGTAGTGGTTGTGCGCGGGACTGCGGCCCACTGGGCCCACTGGTTCAATTCCAGCAGTGGGGCTGGGCCTCTTACTCCCACCACTGGAGAGCAGTGATGCCCCAAAAACCAAAAAAAAAGAAAGAAAGAAAGAAAAAAAAAAGAAAACATCCCAAGTCAGCCCACTCCAAGATCATAAGTCTGATATTAGCACATATGTCTGATACCAATCTATAAAGTCCTCTTCAGACTCATGAAACACATGCAATGGTGTCAAAAGCAGAATAATCACAGGTCAGTGGGTAGAAAGCCTCTGGATACAGTGGCATTGTAAACATCTCACTGCTGACAGGTGTCTCCAAGTGGTTTCTCTGGCTTCAGAGGTCACGTTGCATCCATGTGGCTTGTCCAATGCAGGGTACTAGGGTAGTTTCATGTGTCTTCTCAGGGGTGTCTCACAGGGAGTCAGCCTTGTCAGTTGCATCTCTCAGACAGTGAGTGCTGTCAGTAGAAAGTTTCCAAGGAAGGGAGCAGTGAGAGAAAGATAGTGTCTCAAGCTTCCAAGGAGGATAACCAGATTTCCCAGAATTCTCAGAAGAAGGCCATGTTCACACAGATGTCTCATTGGCTATCTCCAGATTGGCAGGCTAGATTCCACCCCAACACTCTTAATCCTTGAACTGACTAGGTGACTAACACAGGGACCTGCCAAAAATTCAAGCCAAATTTACAAGAGATTGTGGTATGAGGGATATCACTGTTGATGTCAGATAACTCTTAGATGAAAGCAGAGAATGCTAGAAAAATATTTACCTGTGTTTTATTGACTATGCAAAAGTCGTAGATGATGTGGATCATAACCAACTATGGAATGGGGATTCTGGAACACTTAACTAATTGTGCTTCTCTGGAACCTGCACGTAGGTCAAGGCAAACCTCTGAACAGAAAAGTAGGACACTTTGTGATTTGGGATAGGGAAGTCTGCACAACAGGCCATGTTCTTTCACTATACATATTTAATTGTATGCTGAACAATAATCCAAGCAGGTGGAATAACATAGCATTGGGATTGGAGACTCATGACCAAGCTGCAATATGCAGGTGACACAGCCTTGCTTGTTGAAAGAAGTCTTGGAGCACTAACTGATGAAGCTTAAAGACTGCAGTCTACAGTAGAGATTACCCCTCAGCATAAAGAAAACAAAATCCTTATGACTGGAACAATAAGTAACATCATAATAAATGGAGATAATACTGAACTTACCTAAGATTTCATTTTGCTTCAATCCACAGTCAATGCATATGAAAACAGTAATTAAGAAATCAAATTGTATTGCGTTAAGCAAATCTGTTTCCATTGCAAAAAACTCTTTAAATTACTAAGCAGTAAAGATGTCCCTTAAAAAATCTAATTGTTAGGTCTCTCAAGTTTTTTTTATAATCTTTAACAGTCAGCCTTCACGTATTTTCTCCCTTACTATTGGCTTGTTGGGTTTAATCATTTTAATTTATTATATTTACTTTTTGCTTTATTGAGTTATACTGAACAAACCATACGAAGTAATCAGTTAATCATATTAAGAAGATTTGTATAATCATCACCACAATCAATTTCAGAAGTTTCTTCTGTGTTCATTGTTGTTAGCACCCCATTTCCTCCTATCCTCCACTGCCATTGCATCATGGGTAATTATCAATCCAGTTATTGTCCCTATAGATCTACCCATGCTGGATTTCATATGCAGAAAATCACAAAGAGGGAGCAAGCAAGCAAACAAACAAGAAACCAACCCAGATGACTAAACAGCAAAACCTCATTCAAAAAAAAAAAAAA
>PVJH01026386.1:0-30101 GCA_004026705.1 Nesogale talazaci
GGGGGGGGGAGTAAAAATTCTAGCCACTAAAAAAATTTGATAAAGTGGTCTTTACTAAATTGAAGGCTGCTGCTCATGAAAGGAGACCAGTAAGAGTGTGGAAAGGTAAATTGTAGACTGTGAATTTTACTCCATGGATGTTGCTGTTGTGTGCCGCTGAACAGTTCCGTCTCTTAGGAACCCTGTGTACTACAGATCACCACGCTGCTGAGGCCTGTGCCACCCTGACTCCATGGATAACAGACACCTACCCTAATGTGTCTTCAATGGGCAAAGGAAGAGACTTCTGCATCTGAAATTATTGAATATATTCTTTATCTTTTCCACTAAGAGTAGCTGAAATCCCTGGGCATTATATATAAAGCAAATATAGAACTCTGAAATCTCAGGTCCAGAGGACTGGTGTTCAGTGGTGCCTTCAGGGCGTTTTCCTGTCTCATATACTCCAGATGGGGTGTTGGAGAAACTAGCACCTGGAAATGCCCATGGGGGCAGACAAAATCCCACCAAAAAATGCCTGCTCTGTGTAGGCAAAGTACAAAGAATGAGCAGGACTAGCAAAATCGAAAGCACTTCACTAATAACCATTGCACTACAGTAACCATCACAGATAACACTGTGGCCTCTCCTACCCCTTACAAGCAAATCTCAAGGTGAGAACCTGGACATTCACCCTTATTAAGTTATTAAGAACTTTAATGCTTCAGCTGGGATAGTATTTGAAAAGGCTGCAGCATGCTCTGGCCCAGGAAATACTTCACCATCATCCTGGCCAGGATGGGCCCAGTACCCTGCAGCATCAGAGTGCAGCCTCTGGGGCACCTACAGACCCTGCCAGGTTCAAAGCTCAGTGACTGCTGCATCCCACCCAACTGCTGTGCTGCCTCCATTACAACAATCTTACACCAGCAATTATAAATCTGCTGAAACCAAATGGAAAATAAATCTCAGTCAAGTCAGGATCAGAAAGCCTTAGGTCCCAGTCCTTTGTCCACAGCAACATCTCTTCTCAGCCAGGTCAGCAGGCATCTCTCTCTGCTTTTTGGTTTCTCAGTCGGTCACACAGCCTCTTTTCTGTTCAAGTAAGTGTTAGAAAGCTCCTTTAGGACTGAGCTCCGGTGGTGTAAGTGGTTGAGTGCGGGACTGTGGTCTGTGAACTTGGTTCAAATCCAGTGGCGGCTCTCAGGAGCAGCGCTGGGTAGCTCCCACGACCATCAGAGGCAGTGATGCCCCCCCCCAAAAAAAAAAGAAAGCTCCTTTAAAGCTGATAAATGTTCAAAGGGCACCCCATTCTGCAAGCCAGTCTGTTGTTCAAATACACTCAGGGTTACTCATTCTGTGGGTCAGGAAACTCGCTGCTTAGTCTCATGGTGTAAGTGCTGCAGCTGCTGGTGCCTCTGCTGCCTTGCCACTTCAGGGAGGGATCTCTCACATGCCCCCCCCCCCCCAGTGGCTTTTCTTTCTCAATGGTCATGGAATTCCTCTTCCTTCTTCTGAGATGTCTTTCTTTATACCCAGAGGTAGGATAAGACTGACCCATCCCTGCGCTAGAGTCATCTACATCTTATTTGCAAACTCCTACTCAGTCATTATAATAATATGAAATATTTAAAAACAACAGGGTATCAGTCAAGTGCACTTAAGTCCTCAAAGTGACATCGTTTTTCAACCCTTTATAGAGATCATGTGCAGCACTGTCGCATTGCAAAACAAGGATGTCACTTTGAGGACAAGGTGCCCCTGACTCAAGCCGTGGTGTTTTCACCTCATACTCATGTAGTTGATGGACAATGACTAAGCAAGACCAAAAAGGAACTGAAGTATTTGAATTGAATTATGGTGTTGGTGAGTCATACGGAAAATACCATGGACTACCAAAGGAACAAACAAATCTGTCTTGGAGGAAGCCCCGCCAGAACGTTCCTTAGAGGAAAGGATGGCAAGGCTTCATTTCACATCCTTGGGATGTGTTGGAGGAGAGACCAGTCCCCGGAGGACATTATGCCTGGTAAAGTAGTGGGGCAGCAAAAAAGAGGAAGACCTTTGACAAGACGGAGTGACACGATGACTGCATCAATGGTCGCAAACATAAGAACCATTGTGAGGCACAGGCTGAGCAGTGCTCTTTGTGAGCTCCTGGTGCTTCAGGCTGCTGAGTCAGAACCAAATCTACAGCACCCAACAACAACCACCACAACAACTTTGCAATACTTGGGTGGCCATGAATTGTATGTAGTCTATTATGCGACAACATATACAACTCAATGTAAAGAAAGTCAAAATTCTCACCAACTGGGCCAATAGGCCACATTAATCGGATAAGTGGAGAAAAGGCTAAGTTGTCAAGGATTTTGACTTCCTTGGATCTACAATTAATGGTCATGGAAGCGACAGTCAAGACCTCAAAATAGTAGTTGCTTTAGGCAAATCTGCTGGAAAGATCTCTTTAGAGTACTGAAAAGAAAAGATGTTACTTTGAGGATTAAGGTGCGCCGGGCCCAAGCTGTGACAGTTTAATTTGCCTCATATGCATGTGGAAGTTGGACATGAAGCAAGAAAGATGGAAGGGTTGATGTACTGAATTTTGCTGAAGTAGAATATTGAACGTACGTGGACTGCTGAAAGGCCAAACCCATTTGAGGAAGTATGGCCTAGAGGCTCCTTAGAGGCTCTTTACAGACTTCGGACGTGTTGGCAAGAGAGACCAGTCCCTGGAGGACATCGCGTTAGGTAGAAGGGCAGTGAAGGAGAGAAAAACCCTAAAGAAACGGATGGACACAATGGCTGTCAAAATGGGGTCAAGCATTGGAACACGTGTGAAGGTGCTACAGAACCATGCAGCATTTCAAATCAAATAGACTGGATGGCACCTAACGACGTTAGTAATGGCCAATGGTCATGTGTTTCAAGATTTTGCCAGAAAACCCTCTTTTTTGGGGGGGGGGGGCATCACTGCCCTCTGATGGTCATGGGAGCTACCCAGCCTTGCTCCCGGAGAGCTGCTGCTGGATTTGAACCACCAAGCCAATGGGCCACAGGGGCTCAGCCGCAGAAAACTTCTTATGGGTCACATCTGAGCGAAGACACAAGGGTACCGTCAGGGAACTATTACATAAATTTAGTAATCTCATTTCCCAAACACTCTGCATCCTCCCGGCAGAGATTTGGGTGGGGGTAGGGGGTCAGAAACCGGGTAGTGAAAGTCCACTCTTCACAGATCCTTCGTACTTAACGTCATCTCGATATTATTTTCAGCACCTGCGACGCCCCAGGTGCTCATCGAGTATGTTCTAGAGACGCACGAATGGAACGTGGCCAGTCTCCGGCTCAGACGCCGAAGTCCGAGCACGCGCTCCTGATTGGAGCGCGGAACACTCTCCGCACGTGAAGACGCTCCCGGGCTCCTCGCGCGCAACTGCGGCTGCGCGGCGCGACGTGCGTGCCGGACGGCCTCGGCGCGCTCTCCCGAAGCGGGGGGGGGGTGGAGCCGGCGAGACGCGGCGGCGCGGCGGCCTAGAGCGGCGCTGCCGGACCGGTGCCGGCGGAGACCGCCATGGAGAAAGAGCTCACCTTCTCGGACATCTGCGGCGGCCGCCTGACCTTGCAGCGCCGCTACTACTCGCCGTCGTGCCGGGAGTTCTGCCTCAGCTGCCCTCGGCTCTCGCTGCGCTCGCTCACGGCTGTCACCTGCAGCGTGTGGCTGGCGGCCTACGCGCTCTTCAGCCTCTTTGAGGTAAAGGTCGCTCGGCCTCTGCCCGGCGCGGGCGCGAAAGGCTCGGGTGGGGCGCCTGGCCGGGGTGGCCGGCAGTCGCGGGCCCGGGAGATGGGGGCTTCTGGAGGCGCCTTCCGCTGCGGGGCAGCCCTTTCCTCCTCCTCTCCCGGCGCGTCGCCAAGTGCGTGCGCTTTCCTGCCCCCGCGTGCCCCTGGGTCCCTCCGTGCGCACGCGGGCCCCCCGCAGCCTGCCTCCCGCGCTCCCGCGCGCGCTTTCGGCTTCGCTCCGGAAGTGGGAGCGGATTCTGGGCATCGCGCGCCCATCCCTCGTGGACTCCCCCCCGCAGCCTTCCAGAGTGAGCGAAGTGAGTGAGTGTGAGTGTGAGTGAGAGCCTGCACTATGTTCTTGGGAAAGTGGAACGAAAAGATAATGGACCCGGAACCCAAATGATTATGGAATGGTTCGAATTCTAGACAGAAACCAATGAGGCGGGAGGAAGTAAATGTAAGTCACCTGAAACGGCTTTGGGGCCGGCATTGCTTTATCAGGATGCTGGCACGGCTCAAATGTACTACTCTTCATAAGGGGTAAAGGCTTTTACATTATTTATTCCAGCCTGGAATAGTTGTTCCCCTTCCTTTTCTTTCTTTCTTTTTGTTTGTGGAAAAATTCCATTAACTTTTGATCCCACTTTTCCATGTTTTTTTTTTGTGTGTGTGTGTGGGCATCACTGCCCCCTGGTGGGAGAAGGAGGCCCATCCTTGCTTCTGGAGAGCTGCTGCTGGGTTTGAACCGTCAACCCTGTGGGCCGCAGCCCCGCACTCATCCACTGCACACCAGGGCTCAGCCCTCCCCTTCCTTTTCTAAGAGTGATCTTCAGTTCCCACCACCACCCAGCTACAAATTAACCACTGTAAATTCTTTTTTAACTACTTAAAGTCAGAGCCATAGTCTTCAAAATATTCATACGGGAGACTCTACAAGGACCCAGACTTGGTTTTATTTCTTTCAGTTATTTTAATATGTAATTGTGTATTTGGTGAAAGTTTATATAGCAAATTAGATGCCAATTTAGTAATAGCTGCACAGATTGTTCCCACTATTTGTGTGTCAGTTTGTTGCACTGTGGTGATTTGAGTGATGCTGGAAGTTATACTTTAGTCATTTCTAATACCTGCAGGTTATTTAGGGTGTGCAGTTTTGAACGAAGTTTCTAGACTAAGAACAGACTAGGGGGAAGGAATAGGCTGTTTCCTTCTGAGGATTAGCCATTGAAATAGCCAGTGGAATAATGTCTGCTAGAGTGTTGGAAGATGAGTGATCCTTCAGGTCAGAAGACATCCAAAGCTGGGGAAGAGCTACCTCTCCAAAATAATGGACCTTAAAGATAGAGATAGAACAAGGTTTTTGGAACTTTTACTTGCTGATGTGGCATGACTCAAAATTTTAGAAGAAACAGCCACAAATCCAATTAGAATTGGTGGGGTGTACAATTATGAATTTAGGAAGTCTTAAATGAATTTAGGTGCAGTAGTGGTTTAGTGCAGTACTGCCGTCCATGGGGTTGGAGGTTCAAATCCAGTGGCAGCTCTCCAGGAGCAAGGCTGGGTAGCTCCCACGACCACCGGAGGGCAGTGATGCCCCCCCCCCCAAGTGAAGTAGAATGAAAAAAAAAGAAAGAAATAGAATGTATAAAGGTCGATATCCTAGGTATTAGTGAACGGAAATTGACTAGTAATGACCAGTTTGAATCAGAATCGTGCTTTACTATACTTGAATGATATATTCAAGAGGAATGGAGTCATTTTCATCATCGAAAAGAACATTTCAAGATGTATCTTGAGGTCCAATGCTGTCCACCATAGGAGAATATCTGTATGCTTGCAAGGTAGGCCAATCAATACAGCTGTTATTCCAGTGTACACATCAACTGGTGAAATGAGGAATTCTTTCAATTTTTAATATTATTATTTGTTTTTTAAATCATTTTATTGGGGACTTGTACAATTCATCACAATCCATACTCCATCCAGTGTGTCAAGCGCATTTGTATATTTGTTGCCATTATCAGTCTCAAACATTTTCTTTCTACTAGAGCCCTTGGTATCGGCTCTTTTTTTTTCTACCAACTTCAGTCTGCTATGAAACTGTGTCTTATTGACTATGAAAAAGCATTTAACTATGTGGATCATAAACTATGAGTTACATTGTAAAAAATAAGAACTCCAGAACACTTGATTGTGGTCATGAGGAAATTGTATAGGGTCTAAGAAGCAGTAATTGGAATAGGACAGGGAGATGTAGTTTAAAATAAAGTTGTATATTCTTCCAAGGTTGTATCCTTTGACCATACCTGTTCTGTCTATGTGGTAAACAAGTAATACAAGAGGTTGTACTATAAGAAGTTCAGAGCATCTGGATTTGATGAAGGCCCATTAACAACCTGGGGTATGCAGCTGGAAGCAGAGGATTTGTAGCACTTGATGATATGGATTACAACTCAGTGTAAAGAAAATAAAAATACAGTCGGACCAATAGGCAACATCATGATAAACAGAATATGAACGTTCTCAAGGATTTCATCTGACGTGGATCCACAATCAGCACTCATTGCAGCAACAGTCAAGAAATCAAAGGGCATATTGTATTGGGCAGATCTGCACAAGACCTTTTAAACGTGTTAAAGAGTAAAGATGTCATTTTGAGGACTAAGGTGCACCTGACCATGCTGTTATCAATCTTTACATATGCATGTAAAAACTAGTGGATGAATAAGGAAGATAAGAGAGGAATTTGAGTTGAAATACTGAACTGCCAAAAGCACATCAAATCCATCTTGGAGGAAATGCAGTCAGAATGCTCCTTAGAAACAAGGTTGGTGAGAATTCTTTCATGTACTTTGGACATGTTATCAGGAAAGGCTGGTTCCCAGAAAAGGACACAGTGCTTGGTAAAGTAGGTCAGTGAAAACAAGGAAGCTCTTAGTGAAATGGATTGACACACTGACTGGACAGTGGTCTCGAATGGGACGATTGTGGATGGGTAAAGGCTGGGCACTGTTTTTTCCTGTTGCGCTTTGGGTCACTATGAGTGGGAGCCTATTGAATAACAAAACAAACATGACAGTTAAAACTATGCATGATCGGTGACAGTGGTTACATTTTTCACAATGTTTTAACATTTTCTTTAATGTTAAATGGATGTTTTCTTTCTGTAATCTGGTTTTTCTGCTTCCTGAACTCTCTTCTTTGCTTTAGAGCAGCGGTTCTCAACCTGTGGGGTGCCACCCCTTTGGAGGTGGTCGCCTGGTTCATAACAGCGAAATTATAGTTATGAAGTAGCATCAAGAATAATTTTATGGTGGGGGGGGTCACCCCAACATGAGGAACTGTATTAAAGGGTTGCAGCATTAGGAAGGTTGAAAACCACTGCTTTAGAGCTACGTTCCCAAATTTAATTGGCCTAGTGCCCCCTTTTCAGGAAAAAATTAAAATTACCCAGCACCTTGATGAAAATTAATGTAGTCTATAGTTCAGGGTAAAGTGTAGGTATTTCTATTTTTGCAAACCCCTTGAATAGTTCCAAGGAGTCTTGGTGGTGTTGTGGTAATATATTGAACTATTACCTCAAGGCCAGTAGTTTGAAACCGCCTGTTCTGCAAGAGAAAGATGAGGCTTTCTACTCCCATAGAGAGTTAGCAGCCTCAGAAACCCACAGGGGCACTTACACCCTGCCTTAGAGGGTCACTGTGAGTCACATTGACAGTGGCAGTGAATTATTTTATTACTGTTCAGAACTCATCAGTGGTTCTTAAAAGTTGTGCAGCACTCAAGGGTAATGTATTTTGTGAACCAGTCGGCTAATTAGCAGATCTTCTCCATTTTTCCATAAGGCTTATGAAGGTCACTATACCAGAGAACCTAAAAGACACTATACTAAAGAACCAGACAGTGAGTTAGCTCAAAGTGTGGATATTTTTGGATGATCAGATTCCTAGCATCAAATTGTCCAGTTAGCAGTCAGCAAATAGTTATTGAGCAATATTGAGCAGAATTGTGTCTAGCAAACTTCCTTTCAAGAGCCTTATAGTACTCAACTAGAAGGGAAATGTTTTGAAAATGATAATGGCAACATTATGTACACATGTTCTTGACACGATGGGTGTATGGATTGTGAGAAGAACTGTATGAACCCCCAATAAAATGATTTTAAAAGAATAAAAAGCCATATAGTAGTCTGCATGTGGTGTCTGTCATGTAGTCTTTGTTTTACAATTTTAAAAATGTGAAAGCCATCGGATGGACTATACAAAAAGAGGCCAGAAGTTCAAATCGTTTGAAGATCCTGATCTAACACTTGCTCTTAGGTAGAAGGTAGAAAAATACAAAGAATAAGAAGATGCTTCCTGTCCTCAGAGAATTGACAACCTGTAGAAAGTTCATAAATTATCTCTCTTTAATCCTAGGTCATCACTGTGCTGTCATTTAAAATAATTACTGGGCGGGTGGGGAGAGACAATAGTACCACATGAAAGAAGCACCATAAATTGAAAAGCACGTCAACTTCATAAATGTTAAAAGGATATAAATGTGTTTCTTAAGATTCAAGGAGATAAATGCTAGTCCTTATGACATCCATTATCGTTAGCTGCACATAACCCCACTCTACTATGCTACTTTTATTAAAGATACAAAACTTTATTTAATAAAACAAAAGCTTAGCAGTGGAAGTGTTGCAGTATTTAATATATAAGATTTTCATGGGGTCTAGTGGTTCTTCTCTGCTCAGTGCCTTCTCTAAGCAGAAGAGCATAGCTGTTCTCCATATGCATATCAGAATCCACACCTCATGATAAACAAACAAACAAACTCACTGCTACCAAGTCAGCACCAACACAGAGTGACCTTGTAGGGCAGAGTCGGACTGCCCTGAGTGTTTCTGAGATGATAGTTTTAGAAGTGTAAACCTTGTCTTTCTCCCTCAGAGCGGCTGGTGGTTTTGAACTGCTGACCTTGCGCATCACAGCTCAAAAAGTAACCACTAGGCCACCTGGGCTCCTGGAACTCACGGAGAAAAGACTTCTTCTTTTCTTTCTTTTTAAGATGAGTCTTTTCAGAAGTGTTTCTAACCAGGCCTCTCACATCTAGTTGATTCAAGTTGTCCTGTGCCCACCCTTCACCAGTCATTGGCAGAAAGAATGAAAACCAGTCATGATTCACACCAGATTGCTTTATGAGGAAGTGGCAGTTGAATAGGCAGTGACATGGGAGCTAAACATTAACAGTTGTTCAGTCCATGATTTGTACTATATATTCTGCTGAGGGAGCCTGACAGGAAAAGATTTGAACCCTAAGGTGTATTTTTGGAAAATGTCTCTGAGATTGGTATGCTGGTTTACGCTTTGTTGTGAGTTCACCCCTCCAATCCATTTATGTGTCTGGGTCGATTTCACTGGTCATTGAGCATTTCCATTGTTGGCATTGAGTTAATTCTGCCTGATGGTGTACCTGTATGTAGACTAGGACTGTTGTGTCGGGTTTTCAAGGTTAGGACCTTTTGGAAGCAGATTGAGACAGACCTGACTCCATGGGTTTAAACTACCAATTTTTCTGTTCTTAGTGAAGCACTTAACCAAGGGCTCCTGTTTAACTTGGATAAGGCAGTGGTTTCTCTTTTGGTATGATTTTCTTTCAACGTGTTTCATTCATCTGGTCACAGCAGAACAGTGGCTTTTGCCATTCCTTTGTTCCTCTTCCGACACCCTCTCCCCGCCCCCACCCCCACCCCTACTCCAGGCTAGAGTTCACTTGTTATATACAGCAGCAAAGTATGGAGAACCACTTGGTAATCTTACTGCCTCTGTCTGGCTCTCTCTTCAGAACAGCATGATCCTCTCTGCTGCCATCTTCATCACCCTCATAGGCCTGCTTGGTTACCTTCATTTTGTGAAGATTGATCAGGAGACTTTATTAGTCATTGATTCCCTGGGCATCCAGATGACATCTTCCTATGCCTCAGGCAAAGAAAGCACCACCTTCATTGAGATGGGCAAGGTGAAGGATATTATCATTAACGAGGCTATTTACATGGTAAGTGTTTATAATGATAACCCACAATATAGTTATTTTCTGTTTGGAATTTTTTGTTGTTGATAAACCACAAGTTTTTAGTAATGGGAAATGTGGAAATTAAAGGGGAAAAATTTTTTAATCCAATATGGATTCTATACAATTGAGGGGGATACATATCCCAAGTGAGCTGTGGTGGTACCAATGTTTATTTAGGTTTACATGGTTACAGATTCCTGCCAGGTGGCATCACATACTGTAACTGGGATAAAGGCATCCCCAGAAACCTGAGAGGCCGAAATAACTACCCACGATGTATGTCCCATGGATCATGAAAGGGCCAAGTATTACAGGGCTTTCTGGAGGAAGTAGCAGATGGGATCTTGGTGGCGGGAGGTGGGAGTGTAAATTGAGTCTTAATACTTGAAGTACTTGATGTCATAGTATAAACTTGAGAATATTTCCACTCTAGTACTTCCAGGGTTTTCTTTTGACAGACATGTTTATACATTTTAAAAGTGAAACTTATGTTGAAAAGGTAGACTCATTATTTTTAAAGCGAAACAACAGATTTTTATGAATAAAAATCAGCACTTCTTCAACTGTAGTACCTGGCCCGGTTTCAAAGTACTTTATCTGCCATGTAAAGAACCAGATGATACTTCTCTCCTGTGCCAAAACTATCAAGTGTTCTACTTAAAAGATAACATCATTTATGAAGAAGTTTTGAGCCTCCCTTGGAGAAGAACAACAAGAAAACAGTTACACTTAGACGTCTGCTGTTTGATTTATTTTCTTACAGCAGAAGGTGATTTACTACCTCTGCATTTTATTGAAGGATCCAATGGAACCACATGGGATTTCCCAAGTAGTACCTGTCTTCCAGGTGAGCACACAACCTTTTCTAAGTTTTCTTTCTCCAGAGAAACCTTCTTCCTCTTCTCCCACCCACTTCTGCATGTATATTGCAGTTTGGCGTCAGTGGGAATATAAATTTTTGTCAGAGTTTTTGAGGATACCAGACATCCATTTTCAGTGATAACTAGGATTTTGGTAACTTTTAAAGTTCTCTGACCCAATTTACAGATTTTCAAAAATAATAGGAAATCAAGAAAATTTTAGGGGGAGAAAAGTCAAATATGTAACAACATCTGCTTATAAAATTTCTACTCATACACTGACTCCTGTTGGTCTTCTATTATAGTTTGACCTAGATTTCACAGATCACCATAGGCTTAGTATTATGCACGATTGTGTGTTTTGCTGATTTTAAGTCATAGTATGCACATTTCCATGCCGCTACAAAGGCCATTTTACTTGTTTTAAATAATTTTAAACATTCTGTCATTTTGAAATATGTTCACTTCAGTCGCCTTATTGCTAGCTTTTACAATTATGTCAAATGATTTTGTTTGATCTCATTGAAAAACTTGGCCAGATATAATTGTAGTAAATTACTGCCTTTTTTTTCACAGATCTAAGGCTACTAACAAATACATTTTTTGCATTGTAGTTTCAAATTATAACTTAAAGTTGGTGAATAGTTTTATGGATTTTTTTTTTTTTTTTTTTTTTTTTTTTTTTTTTTTTTTTAGTGTTTGAGATTGAGCTCCAGAGATTAGACCACTTTACTGTGGTACTGGAAATTTGAACTTGACCTACTATAGTCTAGGCTAGCAGTGAATTCATCTACTTTCTAGTTTGATAGATAGGTTAAGGCATTTTAAAATTAATAAATGTGCAGTGTCTTTAAATGATAGACTCCTCATATTTCTTTGTTAAGTATCTCCTATCAGTATTGTTTTAAACTATCCACCTCCTCTATTAAGATCTAGATATTGTGTATTTGTAATGATTTTTTAATATTTTGAGTAACTCTTATTAAATATTCTTTCTACATGTTTTTCTCATTCTGTGGCTTCTCTTTTCGTTTGGGTTGTGCTGCAATTCCTTTCACAAAACATTTTTCAGTATTTACATATTCAACTGTCCTGTTTTTTGAGGATTGTATCTCAGCTCATGATAGTTCCCGAAAGGGGACTGGCCTTGTTACTCCTCTTGCTCACTTTTAGATAGAAGTCATGAAATTCAAACAGATTGAAAAACTGTCTTTTGAGCTCCCCCTTAACATGGTTCACAGGCTGGACTGTGGACAGTTTTGGATTCCTTCCAGCAAACTGCTGTGAGGTCTGCACTTCTGCCCACTGAGCTCACGTTGCTGCCTTTTATGCCACTTGAGGTTGTTAAGAGATTGAGATTGCACATGGATGCAGCACCACTCAGCACTCTGACATTCATCTTGACTCTGCATTTTTCCCCTTTGGAATTCAGAGTGCCAAGCCCCGGCTGGACTGCTTGATTGAAGTGTACAGGAGTTGCCAGGAGATCCTGGCACACCGGAAAGCCACATCCACAAGCCCATGAGTCCCAGCATTCAAAAGGCCAGTATTTTTTTTTTAAAAGGCCAGCATTGTCTTCCATGGGAGATGACTCTTAAGCCATAGTGGCTGGTTTATTTTCTGTATGCGAAACCATCAGGTGGACACATTCCTAGGAACCACTGTGGATACTGTGGATCTCAGAGCCATACATAGAGCAGGTGACTGGAGCCAGAACTCATTGTGTGAGCAACGTGTTTCTGTGAACATCAGTGTTCCCTTGGGAAGGTTTTGGGTACTTTATTACCTGAGGGGAGACATTGAGAAATGGCATGTCAGAAATAATACCAACAAAGAACCCTTGTGAAATTCCCAAGCACATTCAGTGTACTTTTGTTGAAATGTGTGGAACAAGACCGTGCGAAACTGAATCCCTTAAGAAAGGATATTTTCCACTGCATAGCACCCCTGTATGAAAGTTATTAAAAGAGGAGGGAAACCCTTCAGGTACTGGTTAGTGAAAGGAAATGTCACCTAGCTCCCGTGTTGTGTACAGGGTTAACTTATGATTCTCTTAATAAATCTTCCAAAACATACGCAACAATTGCTTGGTTCACAGACAGCTGCTTTTTATTGACAAACACGATCATGGTATTTCAGTCATGGGTATCAGGCACATTTCTGTTACTCAGCATTATCTGTGTTTTCAAAGACTGCTTTTGCCAAGAGGACTGAGACAAAAGGTCATATAGAAATTTGACTTTGGGGGCTGAGCCCCGGTGGCGTAGTGGTTGTGCGCGGGACTGCGGCCCACTGGGACGAAGGTTCAATTCCAGCAGTGGGGCTGGGCCTCCTGCTCCCACCACCGGAGAGCAGTGATGCCCCAAAACAAAACAAAAAAGAAATTTGACTTTGGTTTTCAGCCATGGGATTCTTTTGTTACAGAAGGATTAAACAAGAGAATTATAGTAGCCTTTGTTTAAAGGGAAACTTCTGTAGAAAATTATTATACTCAGAACATTCCTGAAGGGTTGAAAAGGAAAGGGTGGGGGGAATAGTGGCCTCAAGTTCAGTATGAAGTGCCATTTTTCCTTAATCTTTCTTAGAATCCTTTCTCCCGCCTCCCTCTCCTAAACCTCTTTATTATCTACCGCCAGGTAGATAATATCCTCACTGGTCCTACAGACACTCAAGATTTTATGAACTTTTGAGCTGTAATCTTTTATTACACTAGCCCTGAAGGCTTTCTCCAGGAATCTGTGGTGTATGTGAGATGTGACTTGTTTGAGGTAGAAACGTCTCAGCTAGATCCTCAAATCCTAGTGGAAAAGGTGGGAGTAGAAATGGGAGATGGCTGTAAAATGGCCTGCCTTACAAAGTCAAGTTCATTTATAAGCTGCAGACTGCTAGGCCTTTTTTCATCATGCTTGTTTAAAGAGTAAAGAAGGGGAAGTGTTCAGCAGCTGCAGTATTGAGATAGTCCCAGCCCCCTGTGCAAGCAGCACACATTGTTAGGGTTAAAGGCTAGGTTCTTGGATGCTACTGCTAACCCCATCCTGTTTTGAGCACTTTACTGACAAATGAGCTGTGAAATAAAATTCGTTTTCTCAGGTATTGGACAATCAGAGTGTGAACTCTTTCGTGTGTTTCCCCCTGTCCCCCTTGGTTTAGGAGGTGGAGACAACAATGATCTATTCCTTCTGCTGTCAACTGTGTGTGTGTGTGTGTGTGTGTGTGTGTGTGTCTGTCACAATGGCAGCAGAAATTGACATTTTCTTTCACCTAAAGCTATTAGGCTAGAACAAATATTGCATATGTGCCCTCTGTCCTCAAACTAATTCCCAGCAGAATTTTGCCAGAAGTCTCTAGGACACTGAGCCTGCAGGGTTTGTGTTCTTGACTCATCTTTGTAGGCAGCCTTTCAGAACAGCAAAAAAGCAGAGCACATGTGTGTGACCAAAGAAAGGGCAAACACCTGTTCACCTCCACCCACAGTAGTGAGCACAGCCTTCACTGAGCCCTGCCATCATTAATCTGGGTCCCAGCGTGGGCCTTCCTGTTGCTGTGTGGTCCTGAGCTTGGCTTACAGTCTAATATCTGCAAACAGTTTTCATCTTGGCAGGGCAAGCCAGTGCTGCAAAGACGAGAGTTGATACCCTGAAAGTCATACAATCACTTACTTGCCAGTGAAGGGAGGGAAGGGTGAGTCTTACTTGTTATCCAGCCTTACCTTAAGCTATTACCTTTCCCACCTGGGAAAGAAGTCCAGTTTTAGGCTTTTGTGAGAGGCTCAGTTGAATTAGAAATTTCAGTCCTATCCTGTTCAGGGACATTTGAAAAATTTCAAGTATTAAATCCCCAAGTAAGGAGCGTACACAATGGTAGAAAAAACTAGCTTCCCTGAGAGTACCTTGGCGTGTAGCACTGATGCCCTCAGATACAATGGACCATTCCCTGTCTATGTCTAGTATACGGTAGCAGCCAGAGTTTAATATTCTGGAAAAGTGGTCATCACCTGGGTCTAGATTTCAAGAAGTTGGGCCCTGAAACATCGTAAGGCACCTGGAGAATGCAGGTTTTACACACCGAAATAATCACACATTTCACAGAAGAAAGCAAAGAAGACAATTAGACCCATCACAGTAGTAGAAGACACCTCAGGATATACAGTTAATCCTACAGGGGCCAAATTGGGGGGAGGGTGAGTAGGAGATCTTCACAGTAAGATTGGCCCCTTTGTATCACGTGGGATAGTAGCAAAGAACTGTCGCCCATCCAGCTCCCACGGTTGTCTGGAGGCAGAGGGGCTGGTAGGTGGGTACACAGTTGCAGCGCAGTGGTTCATGTAGCTGGCCATGAGGAGGGTGGCTTCAGCAATCTAAAGAAAAGACAAAGGAATTGAACTGGCCTTGACCGAATCTTCATTTACTAGGGATTGTGTTGAGTGCATGCCTTTTCTAGGCATCACCATCATCTTTTAAATACCTTCCTGAGAGAACACATCCAAAGGGGATGGATCATTACTCTGAGGTACGTCTAGAGCAGGGTTAGGCGTATAAGAACTACTAGCTAACACAAACAACTCACCAAAGAGAAGCATTTCCTGTCGTTAGATTCAAACAAACTCACTGCCATCAGGTCAGTGTCGACTCAGCAAACCCATAGGACAGGGTAGAGTTGCCCTGTGAAGTTCTAAGACTTTAAATATTACTGGGAATAATAAGCCCATCTTAGGCAGAGTGGCTGTGGTTTTGAACTGCTGACCTTGAAGATTGCCGCCGAATGCACAGCCACTACATCACCAGGGCTCCTGCCAGTCAGTACATTAGTGGTGAGTTAGTTAAACGTTTGACCTAATCTTGCAGGCTAATTTGTAAGCTGATCATTTTATGTGGCCTGGGAATGATGTTAGAACAATCCAGATGGCCCTTGGCAGAAAAAAACGTTCCCTGTTTCTGCTCTAGAAGCTCTATTTGGAGGAGCTGAGAGATGTACCAACACCCTCTTGTGAAAAGGAGAACTAGCTACCCGACTGCCTACACCCAAGCCAAACTCACTGCGTGACTTACCCCTGTGTTCTCCAGAGGTGCTGGTGGTTTCAAATTGCTAACCAGGTGGATTGCAGCCCATCAAGTACCCAGTACACCGTCAGTGTGGACTTCAAGTGACCCCCAGCACGTAACCACCACACCACCAGGGCTCACGGAGGGATAGAGCCTTCTGGGAATAAGTCTCTCATTTGGCAGAAGTGACATAAAGGAGAAGGAAAGTTTGGCAACCTCCAGGACTGAGCCCTGGTGGCCTAAGTGGGCTTGGCAGTTCAAATCCAGCGGCGGCTCTCAGGAGCAGCACTGGGTAGCTCCCACAACCACCAGAGGGCCACCAGTGATGCCCCCCCCCCCAAAAAAAAAAAAAAAAGTTTGGCAACCTCCAACCTTACAAGGAAAAGAAGCAACAAGGCTTCTAGTTACTCTTTCAGAAGAGATTCAAGGACTGTACATCAGAACCTTGTGGTTTCTGAGCCTTTGTATTTGTTATTTCTGCTACTCAATGTCTCCTGTTGACAAAACTTTCAAGAACTGGGAGCCCTGTGGAGTGTCTCACTTTGGCTAGTGATGAAGTCAGCAGGAATTCCTTTACAATTAGCAACCTGTGGGTCGCAACCCTTTGTGGGGGAGGTCAAGCGACCCTTTCACTGGTTGCCCAATTCACAATGGTAGTAAAATTACAGTTAAGAAGTGGCAATGGGGGCTGAGCCCTGGTGGCGTAGTGGTTGTGCGCGGGACTGCGGCCCACTGGGACGGAGGTTCAATTCCAGCAGTGGGGTTGGGCCTCCTACTCCCACCACCGGAGAGCAGTGATGCCAAAAAAAAAAAAAAAAAAGAAGTGGCAATGGGGCTGACTACCCGGTGGCGTAGTGGTTGTGCACGGGACTGCAGCCCACAGGGATGGAGGTTCGATTCCAGCTCCACGGAGCAAAGGTTGGGCCTCATACTCCCACCACCTGAGGGCCGTGATGCCCCCCCCCCCAAAAAAAAAAGAAATGGCAATGAAAATAATGTTTATGATTTTAATACAGTTTACAACTGAACTATATTAAAGGGTCACATCACTAGTAAAATTGAGAACCATTGCTTTAGAAGGAAGCTGGTATGGCTCAAGAAACTGCTGTGAAGAAGTAAAAATGGGCTCCCATGGTGCTGGGACTTGAAAGAACTGAAAATTAGAAAAGTGAAAAGCATGGTGGTAGTTGGACCCCCGTTCATTCCTCTCCATTACTAGCTCAGCGGTGACAACTGAGATGCATGTCTACCTGAACCCTCGGGAGTGCTGATTTGGCAAGGGCAAGTATCTTATAAGAGGGGCCCTTTCAAAAATACCACCGTATCTGCTAAGCCCCCTCCCTCCCCACCCCCAACATACCAATAATCTGTCAGCAACTGTCAGACCCACCTTGGGAGCAGCCATCCGGAATAGCAACTTTTCAATGTGGCCTTTTCCAGAAATCTGGTCTGGAAAGGATCTAATCACAAGCATGAAGTCATCCCGGCAGCCGCCAAAGGTAGTCACTGAAGAGTAGGGGTAAGTGATGTTCACTTGCTGTGGAAATGAGCGAGTTAGTTCAGGGGGCTCTTTCTGCTTTCAGCCATCTTTTTTTAACTTTTTATTGTGAATTAGGGGAAGGTTTATAGAAATCACTAGTTTTCCATTTAATAGTAGAAATTTAATTTTCAGCCTCTGCATTGCAATCCCCTCAATGTGTCATCGTTTATCTCCCTCCCAGTGGTTCCTTTTCCCACTCCTTGCCTAATCTGAACTTTGTCCTTGGGCAAATGCGGCTCTTTTGATCTTAAATAACTGCTTATTATAACAATAACTGAAGTGAGTTCCGGGCCTGAAGAGGAACTAAGGGTCAAAGTTCTCAGGCTTCCCCCCTCACACCCTCCCCATCTATCTGACCAATAAACCTGATCTCTGAGATGATTTTAATTTCTTGTGCACATTTTTCTACATATTTGAGAACCTTCTAATAGTTTCAAGCCAGTTGAGACTGGCAGCTGGACATCATCTAACTCAGGGGTCCTCAAACTTTTTAAATGGGGGTCAGCTCACTGTCCTTCAGACCATTGGAGGGCCAGACTATAGCTAAAAAAAAAAATGAATAAATTCACTGTGGGTCCAGGATAAGTTGGTTATGCAGGACAGCAGTGGCAGCAAAAACACCCAGTGGGCCAGATAAAATGTCTTCAGCCAACTGCATGTGGCCCGAGGGCTGTAGTTTGAGGACCCCTGATCTGGCTCTTGTGGTCTCAAGGTTATGTGGACTGATTGTTTGCATGACTTTTCATTCCTCTGGATGCAGGGACTGTCATCTCTTGGATCTCGTAGGGTCAGGTAGCTTTAACCAGGAAGGGAGCACTCCGGAATGGTGGGTTTTGAGATCCGTGTCTTGAATGTCTAAGAGCTGTGTCTAGACTCTAGGCGAGCAATGCTTACATGGGTGTTGGGGAAGTCATGATCACTTAAGTCAATCAAGAAGAGAAGATAATGTTCAGAAGAAGGGGATCGGGGATCAAGCCCTCATTCTCCATACCATAGTGTTGTGGTCCAGGATGCTGACACCATCCTCAGTCACAGCAATCCACACCGGAATATTGTCCTTGAAAGACAGCTGGGCAGGCTGGAAAACATGAAACTCCCATGGGACATATCCACAGCCTGCAGCTTCTTAACTATAAGATATCTCTGAGAAAGAGCATCTCCAGAGAGAGGCTTTCTTTTATTTAAAAAACCTAATAGACACCATTTTTCCAAGACAAGAAGAGCGGCTCAACAGTGATTCCAGCTCTTGTCTTGGAGAATGAGAAAGATGGTGCTTGTTGATTAAATAGACAAGGCTAGCCATGGCAGGAGATAGCTGGCCCTCTGGTTCTGCTACCTGCCTGCCATCTGGGATAAAGGAGACAGCAGACCTATCGTCTGTCATGCCACAGAACACTGATTGGGAAGCTCTGGTGCAAAGCAGAGACCAGCCTGAGCTGCCTTGCTTTGGGCCTGGGGACCAGTGTTTCTTCCTGGCTCTGAGATTGACAGATTCACCCAAAAGTCTCTTCCAGCTGAACAGTATCTTGCTTCAACCAAACTCCTAAGGACTGTAAAAGAAACAGGAAAGCAAGAATGCATTGTTGCTAGTTGTAGACCCTATAAATGAGAAAAGTTGACAATGTGGTTGGCATTTTCCGGAAGAACTAATCTTTCCTGCAGTATGACAATCAATCTTCTCTTCCTAAAAGGCTGGGGAAAGCGATAGGCCTACCACCTTGACTGGAAGCTTTCCTACCCTCCCAGACTAAGTGTCCCCATCTTTTATCATATCCCTAAACTTTTCATAGTGCTTGCAACAGTTTTTAAAGATTTTATAATTTAAAAGTACATATTTCTATGTGCACAAAGAAAATGAATCATGATTTGGTTAAGTGTATATTTCCCATTAGATGGAGAAAGTCCACGAAGGCAAGCATTATGTCTGATTGTCTTCTCTTGGGACACAGTGGGCTTGCAGGTGGGCTGCAAGAACTGTCTGTTGTAATGTATGCATATCCAGTGTCTGATCTGTAGCTTCGGGCGCATCAGCAGCTTCGAGCACAGGATAACCTGTGACGGTGCGTAAAGTTCATACATATCAGTCACCCAGTGAGGTCAGGTGACGACTTCCAACTGAAATCACTCTGGATCATCTGGCCTTCATGCAGCAAAATTAACGGTTGGCCGAGTGGTTTTATTCCTTTGGGGGCCATATAAAGGCATTAGTGGCTTATATGCTTAGGGTTAAGCATTGTTCACCCCGGGAGAAACAGGAGGTTTTCTACTTCTGTAAAGATTTACCATCTCAGAAATCCACAGAGGCAGTTCTATTCTGTCCTACGGCATCGCTATGCGTTGGAACTGACTCGATGGCAGTGAGTTTGATTTTGTTTAGAAGCACTGTTCTGTCAGTCAAACATTTTTATTTGGGGGGGGGGGGGCATCACTGCTCTCCAGTGGTGGAGTAGGAGGCCCAGCCCCACTGCTGGAATCGAACCTCCGTCCCAGTGGGCCGCAGTCCCGCGCACAACCACTACGCCACCAGGGCTCAGCCCTAAACTGTTTTTTAAAAATGAAAGTATTCCTGAGAGGGTGAGCGTGGTAAGTCTGAATCCTGGGTATGGTCTTTTCTTTTTTTTTAGTTTTTTAGGCATCACTGCCCTCTGATGGTGGGAGTATGAGGTCTAGCCTTTGCTCCTGTGAGCTGGAATCGAACCTCCATCCCAGTGGGCCGCAGTCCCGCGCGCACAACCACTACGCCACCGGGGCAATAATGACGTGCCAACAAAGGAAAGGTGAGGCTTACTCAGAACAAACTGGCCCAGAAGCAAGCGATCCTGGCTCTGGATCCTGGCCTTGGAATGCAATGCCAGAAATGGGTGGGGGCAGTGTCCCCTGGTGGTGGTTCAGTGTGGAGGCAGGGACTGCACTGTTGAGCGGGCTCAGCAAACCTGGCTTGGTGATGAAAGTTCCAGGAGAAACAGGGCATTCTGAGAATGTGGACTGATTTCCCCTGGGAACCACTGGCACTTACCTGAGCAGTAAAGAGCTTAGCACCAAAGAAGGGCCATTTCCGGGCCACGGTCAGGTATATTCGGATGCACTCGGGAGGGGAGCAGCCTTGCAGTGCTGCCCACTTTGTGGCCAGTGTATCTGTCAGGTGCCTAGTGTGGAGGAACGGAGGGAGGGGCCCGGTTCCAGTGAAGTGCCAACATGGTTACCCTGCAGTTCATGCCTCCCCACAGCGACACTCCCCAAGACCTTGCAGCTTACCTCAGCTGTTCAGGGGGCACCCCATGTCTATAGCGCCGTGGGTAGAACTTGTCTAGGACCTGCTGGAGGAGATGCTGAGACTTGGGAGGGGGGTTGCCCCCAGGGCCTGGCGGGCTAGGCCTCTCCAAGTCTCCGTATTCTACCTGTGGAAGAAGCACATGAGGATCACAGATCGAGAGATGCATGTGGAGGGCGAGGGGCTGTACCATTACTTTATTTAGTGCGAATGGATGTGAACAGAGCCTTTCAAGTTTCAAAAACACCAGAAATACCTTTGTAGGTTCCTGAATATTAGAGATTGTCTCAGTAGGTTCCCAAAATTATTTGCCCAACTACCCTTTTTCCAGAAATAAATAAATAGCGCCCCCTCACCGCAGCAATTAAAAACCTTTATACTATAGGCTGAGCCCCGGTGGCGTAGTGGTTGTGCGCGGGACTGCGGCCCACTGGGACGGAGGTTCAATTCCAGCAGGTGGAATTCCACCTCCTACACCCACCACCGGAGAGCAGTGATGCCCCCCCCCCAAAAAAAAAAAAACCTTTATACTATAGCCCATAATCTAGGATAAAGTATAGGTACTTGCTTTTGCAATCCCCATGAATCGTTCCAGTGCTCCAAAGGTGCAGAATAGCCCATTTTGGGATACACTGCTCTAGACTGTTTCATTTTATAGTATATCTTGGAGAGCCATGGCTAATGCATGGCAGACAAGGGGGAAAGCACGTGGACAGTCTGGCTCTCGAGACCCCAAGAGCATCTAAATACAGGTGAGAGGCTTGCAGATGCTACTGATCCTCGAATACAGCAGTTCTCCAAGTCTCGTCTCTGAGCCAGACAGCTGCTTCAAATGCCAGCACCACCAGCTACCAACTCTATGACACTGATCAAATACTGCATCTCTTAGGACACAGGAAATGCTTAGCACAGGACACACGACAGGACAGTGGAGATCCGCTTTCCGAGTTGGCCTTCAGTATGCAGGTCCAGCCTCTTGGTGGGCAATCACGAAGCTGTCCCAGGTACTGCTGGCAAGCTAGTCTTCCAAAGCCCAATTCCGAGTTTGTCTTCCTAATTAGCATGTTCATTACAAATACTGTCATGAACGCAATCTTACTGGATACCGATTAGACACGATCTCACTTGATACTGAGGACAATCTTGTGGGGCAAACTCAAGCCTGTGAGTTCTTCATCCTAGTCTACTTATAGAGGGTGACAGGTCAAACGGAGGCTTTTTTCTGTAGCACACAAAAAAGGCAACGAAAGCACAAAGAAGTCACCTGCTCAAGGTATCAGAGCTCGAAGCTGGGTAAGACTCAGGCGCAGGTCTTTAGATTCTAGGGTTTGACCCTTAGCCCCACCAGCATGGGTGCCCTCATGCCACCAGCTTTGCAGACTCACATGTGTTTCACACTACATGGCATGTCCCCCCCTCCCTCCACTATTGATCGCAGCGCCGGGACTTACCTGGGCCATCAGTGCAGCCATCTCAAGCGCCAGTTCCTTGTTGACAGGAAACCTCCCCGCCACGATCTCACCACTGGTTTGAGAGGCAAGTAGCAGCCGCTCTCGCTCCGTCTCCCCTTGGACTTGACTCCGAAAGTACAGCCTACGGGGCAGGGATTGGGAAGCAGTCAGAACTCAGCTGGACTCCTGGACAGGGATTCTCCATGGCTTGATGGACAACTCAAACCGTCGATACACATGTCTCTTAACTGCCAAGTTTGACACACAGCAGATACAGGGCCACGTGAGTTTTATGCAACAATAGCATGTGCTTCATTGTGAACACGCTGTTGGACTTAGTTGATTTAGTGGGAGGGATGGAGTACGTGGAATCAGAGCTGAGGAGGGAAATGGATGAGTTAAGACTCCAATAGAGTAATGAAAATTTTATTGCCTAGGGACCTTTCTGAGCTAGAAATTCTAAAGCTAGGATGTCTACTTCTCTATTTCCTTAATTGGTATAGGAGCTTTCTTTGTGTGTGTGTGTGTGTTTTGGGGGGGGGGCATCACTGCTCTCTGGTGGTGGGAGTAGGGGCCCAGCCCCACTGCTGGAATTGAACCTCCGTCCCAGTGGGCCGCAGTCCCGTGCACAACCACTATGCCACCGGGGCTCAGCCCCGGTATAGGAGCTTTCTTATAAGACTCCTCTCTAGCCTTACATGTTTGGTACCCCTACAAAACTGTACTCAGGGTAACCCACCAGGTTGGTCGGTTTCCTGGTGGGAGAGTGCTTCCAGTGCTTCCCTGCTGCGTGGGGCCTCACAGAGGATCAGAAGCAGAGGGAGCTGGGGCCTGGGTTCATGACCACCGAGCAATGCTTCCATGCTCAGGTCTGTCCACCCAGCGAGGGAGGGTCTGGATGGCACCCACGGGCAAACCTGTGTTGGGCCCCACCCTCGGCCAGTGCTCAGGACCTGTTCTTGCACATCAGCTTCACAGTGCGTGTGCCACCCTCGGACTTCCCAGGATGCAGCTCCTTCAGGGCTTGTTCCCACTTGGAGATGGCATCACAGAGCTTGAGGAGACAAGAGAGGAAAAGTCAGAAAATCCAGAGCAGAGGGGAAGGCAGTCCAGCCAGGTCAGAGTAGAGCAGCTCCTGTCAGGAAGCTGGCCTGGGAGGCCTCCCACTCCGGGACCTGAGGCGTGTGTGCCTCCCTGATGCAGAGACATCGAGGTGGAAGGGTCCCTATGTGTGGCGTGAGCAGCAAAGGAAGACGTGCTGCCCTTGCTGCCTGAACACAGCCCCCGTCTCCCCCGCAGTGAAAACACGTGCCTTGTGTCACGGGTCCATTTCTTTTCATTGACTGCCAC
This sequence comes from Nesogale talazaci, assembly GCA_004026705.1. Classification (NCBI taxonomy): domain Eukaryota; kingdom Metazoa; phylum Chordata; class Mammalia; order Afrosoricida; family Tenrecidae; genus Nesogale; species Nesogale talazaci. The sequence goes on from PVJH01026386.1 coordinate 23,334, forward strand.
TGTCCTCCCCAACTCAAACACTCAGAATCCTCCATCTCAAAGCCTGAGAGGGGCAGGAGCCATCCAAGGAAGACCGATGACATCATTATGCCCATCAGTGGTAACAGAATTGCAAAGCCTGTGTGTGCCCTGTTCCCATAAAGCAGACACTGGCACTGAAATAGTCCCATTGAAGTGTTTCGACTCATTCCCACAAGTCTTACCACCCCATGGCGCTAATCCCAGACCACAATACAAGGTAGGCCTTTCTCAATCCCTTTTAAGGGCCATTTGCTTACAGAGGTACCATGAATATCAACCCCTTCGCTCTGGGTGGATTTACAAGCATAGGCACACACAGGGGTCAGGGAGGTATTGCGTGCAGCACGACTCCCAGCGGATCTCCGCAGACAGGTGTCCGCTGATACAGATGTGTCCATTCGTGGCAGAAGGCTCAGCTGGAACTGCTGCTGAGACGTGCCCCACTGCCCTTTCTACACTTGGCTCTTTCTGGAATGTGGCATAGCCACTTGAGGGAAGCCAGGCCATGGGGATCTGGTCTCCCGAGAGGTGGTACCCAGCAGCATTCCTTGACCCTTCCCAATCACACATCTATGTCTGTGTGACCTTTGGGAAGCCCTTGGGCTCCGCATTAAATGGATTGTTGAACAGACACCCACTAGCCGGGCTCTCCCCACAGCCAGTGCTGCTAAGCTGGCAGGGGGTTCAAGAGGTGTTGTCCATGCAGTGGGGAGACTATCACCTTGACACTCCCCTGGAGGCAATGTTCAACGTCCCTGCCGGAAGGGTCATCCGTGAAGAGGAAGAAGCCAGAGTGGGAGCACTTTCTCATGCCCGTCTCCTGGTTCAGCCGCTGGAGGAACTCATCAACTGTGGAGGAGCCATCGAAGCCAACCACCTGCGGAGAGAGAGGCCGGGCCCAGCTTGATCTCTGTGATCTCTCTCGGGCTAGTGAAGGGATTTTGGTACAGGAGGTGGGAAGGGCTGACTGAAGAGAGCGAGGGGGGAAATTCAAGAAACCCAAGGCAGTTGGCTTCCATGTTCATAAGCCGATTGCTTCAGGGCTGGGATCCCGTCCTTTGCAAAGGGAAGGGAGCTGGCATAAACTCTGTGCCTCCTTTCACGTCAAGCTTTTGGAGGTCCGTATCCTTGCTACCTTCTCAGCTCAGCTCCACTGTTCAAAACATCTCTTCCAAGAGGACCACATAGTAAAGTGATCAAAGCTCTTTCTCCTTCTGTGCATAAGAGCAGACACCCCCACTCGCTATCCCATTTGCTAGCTTGCCCAGGAAGATCACCAAGCATAGCCCTCATTTAGACCAAAGGTGTTATCCTATGGCATGGAGGTGTGGAGACTCAAGGGAGCATGCTCAACCTCTCCTTACCTGGTACGTCCCATTGGTGAAGTGCACGGGGATGCTGAAGGGCAAGGAGTGGTGGAAGGGGTTACGCAGCAAGATGGAGACTACTTCCATGCGAGAGGGCCTGGCTTCCCGCTCCCCAGTCTTCAGGGTTCGCTCTACTGCCCGCTGGCAATAGGTGGCATACTGGCCAGTCTCATTTCTAAAAACACAGGAGGAGGAGGATGTTGGGAGCTCCATTTAGCCTTGCCACCTTGGCAGCCTGCCCCAGACCTGTAGTTGGGTGCCATCAAGTCGGTCCCACCTCCCGGCAACCATATGTACAACAGAAAGGCACTGCCCGGTCCTGGGTCGCCCTCTACTGCAGGCTGGGCCAGGCGATGGAAACGCCCTGGAGGACTCAGAGTGTCATTCAGGGCCTCCTGGGGGCAGCTTGCTGATGTGGATGCTTTCTCCCAGAAGCAGACAGCAACAGAGAATGACCACTGGAGGGCAACATGGCTTTATGTGGGCACAGATCCAACCAAGACCATGAGGGGACCAGGCTGTGTTTCGTTCTATTGAATATAATACGGTCGGCTTGAATTGGAGCCAACTCAGCGGGAACAGGACTTTACAGGAGCACCCACAAAACAGCCAGGGACGCATGGACTGGCGTGCCAAAAAGCTCACGGGCCCAGGTCTCGGGGTACCACCCAGCATAGCTCAGAGGTTGGGGGGCGCGATACGAAGCTTTTCCCCGTCAGTCAACCCTAGTTTCCCCTGCATCTCGTCAGCAGGCCCGAGCCTGAAGTGTCAAAATGGCGGAAGAAATGCTGCTCACTCACGTGGGGTCTGCGTGGCGCTGAAGCCGCTGTTTGACATACCAGAGGAAGTGATGCTGCGGCAGGAAGAGGGGGGCGCACAGAGCCAGGAGCTGCCAGCACTGCAAGGAGAAATGGGGCCCAGAGGTGAGGACTGGCTCGGTAACACCCCCTGCCCTCACGGTCCTGTGCTGCAGGGTTGCCTTGGCACTCCTCCCCCCAGCTCAAGCCCCAAAGCCTGGATGGCTACCCCGGGTTGGCCAACATGGCTGGCCTCTGCCCAGAATAGCAACCACACAATCCATCCGTGCCTGGAGATCCCAAGGGGGTGCCTGTGCTGAGGAAACCTGGAGACCGATGGCTGGCCCCTGGCTAGTTACAAGTCTAGGAAATGCTCCCAGGATACCCGCCCAATTACATCCCGCCTCTGACCCATCTCCTATATAGGCCTCACCACTGGCTGCCCTGTTCCTGGAGATGCGCACCTGCGTGAGGGAGTGCTTCTGAGGTGGGCGACAGCAAGTCTGCTTCATGAGTTGGCAGTAGATCTCACTCTGCAGCTCGGGGTGAACCAGGCACACCTGCAGCGCCGTCTGGGCCAAGGACACGTGGTAGTCCACGGAGGCAGCTTCCACGGGCACGTTGATGAAGAGCTGGCAGGACTATGAGGAAAAGGGCAGTGGGCACGGAAAGATCAAAGGGCCCCTGAGGCTCTTGCTTTCAGTGACAGTGGGATGGCATCTCTGACTGCAAAGGGACACTTGAACAGGCTGACCCACTCCCCAGGGGTCCCTGGGAGACACAAGTTCATGAGAAGCCCCTCCTAGAGAGGAAGCATTTTCCCGTGAGCAGGGAGGCGTGCCGAAAGGGAGCACTTTGGGATAGAGCACACGCCATATTCACTACAGAAAGGAGAAGGCAATCCAGACAGGCACCCACAGTGGTGTGCCAGCCTTTCCTGCTGTCAGCTACAGGAGGGTGACTCCCCTCCTGTAGGTCCCCAAGCAGCCTCCCTCCCAGCCAGCCCTTCCTGCCATCAAACAAGCAGGGGGACCCAGGGGTGTCCCTTTCCTCTCCAGACCCCTGTGTGGAGCACCCCTAACTGCCGGGGATTCTTTCCTTGAGCATTAACATGGTATCATGGGGGTTGGCACCATGCAATGCCTGGGCACCGGGTATGGGCACCACAAGCCGGAGGGCCCGCTGTACCTTGAAGAGTTTGAGGGCCTCCGTCTGCAGGGCCTCCGAGGGCAGGGTGGTAAGCGAGGTGTACAGGCCGTCTTTGCTATAGCACAGCATTGGGTGCCTCCAGAGCGGGGAGTCTGCCCGAAGCACAGCACCAGGGAGCTGAGGTGGCAGCTGGCTGTGACGGGCCCAGCACCCCCGCCCCCCTCACACAGACACACACAGACACACACACACACACGACTCTTCACAGGACACACTGGAGGTGCTGGGTCTGACTGTAGCAGCCATACTGTGTGGTGGGCAGTGGTGGACGGGTGGCAAGGACTGCATGCGCAGGCCTGACTGCACAGGAATGTGGCTGCCACTCCACTCATGGAGCTCAGACGACAGGTGTGTGTGTGAGGCTGGGGGCACTGTGCAGTGTGTGTGTGTGTGTTTTGGCTGGCGCAGTGACTTGTCGGCCTGACATGAACCTCCGAGCAGCAGAGAGGGCTTGTGTGCCTTTAGCTCCTTGGGGCTCAGTGTCACAGCTCAGCTGTAAAACAGAGACCCCAAGACGCCCTAGGCTGAGGGTTAACCTGACCCCTGTTTAAGCTTTACCTATTGATTAACAAACTCTGAACTATAGATTAACCAGCTACCTTCATGGCTCAAGTCTCTGCCTGGCCATCAAAGCAACAGGTTGAACATTGTAAAACATTTACCTGGGGTCCCTGCCAAGTCAAAGAGTGGTCACCTCTGTTATCTTAACCAAAGTTAGAGGGGTCCCAGAGGGTGGCACGAGAACTACTTTGGGGGGGGGGCATCACTGCCCTTTGGTGGTTGTGGGAGCTACCCAGCCTCGCTCCCTGGAGAGCCGCTGCTGGATTTGAACCACCAAGTCTGTGGGCCGCAGTCCTGCACTCAACCACTATGCCACTGGGACTCAGCCCGAGAATTACTTCTGTAGTATAGAGATGACAGCTTCAAGAGTACCATTGTGACCTAGTATTCACCACACTGCTGCTAACCCAAAGTTTGGTGGTTCAAATCCCCAGCAGCTCCACAGGAGAAAAGACCTGGCAGTCTGTCCCCATAAAGGCTACAGCATGGGGCAACTCTCTCTGTCCTGTAGAGCCCTCTGGGTTGGAATCAATGCAATGCACAGCTTCCTGCGGTGATTGTGAACCATATTTGATGAGCTGATAAGAACTTGAGAAAAATACAGTAACTGATGACAAACCAACCAAGCAGCTTCAGGGAATAATAGTGCTTTCTCAACATAACCACCGGCCACCGCCCTCCAAACAGTGACGGCCACCCTTGCTTTACCTGGGTCTCCCTCACCATCCATCAGTTTCCGAATGAGCTGCTCGTAGGCAGTGCCCACCCTGGCACTGGTGCCACCTGCAGCCACCATGAGGTGGTAGAGCCACGTGTCCTAGAAAGGGGTAGGAAGCATTCTGATGGGGAGGGGGTGGAAGGAATGGAGGCAGAAGCTGTACTGAAGAGGTTCTTTGCAGGGGCCAAGGCCACGGTGGGGTTTCGCAATTCAGCTGGCAGAGGTCAAGGCCATTAGCTGTTAAGCAGACAGCCCTGGGACCAGGTAGACGAGCTGTGGGCCTATGGTGATCACTGGGAGTGAATTCAGTCCCAGGGACTAGTCGTTTTCAGGGAATACTCCCTGACAAGTAGGCGTAAGGGAAATACACTGGAATGTTGGAAGACACGAGTGTGAGAGAAGACCAATGGGAATTACAGGTTCAAGCTTCACCGGGGAGGCCCAGCCCCTCACATACCTTTTCATGCTTGGTGCCAATGAGGAGGTAGGTGGGGCTGTGCTCTGGAGGGTGAATCACCAAGGTGCAGTGGGAAGACAGCAACCGCCCAGTGCCTCCGGCCTCATAGTCCTCATCTGAGTCACAGGATCGATCCACTTCCTCTATGCGCGCGTCCCGCACGGGCAGACGGCCCAGGGGTAGCTGCGGACAGGAGTCTTCCATGAGTGGGAGAGTAGTGGGGGCCCAGGGGGGTTCCCCTCTGAACCTTTAGGTTCTGTACGACTGGGAACTACGGAGGGGGGCAGGCTGCCAGGAGGGGGAGGGGGAGACTGCAGCATGGCAGCACAAGGCTTGACTGGAGCACACATGCAGGCAGGTTTCACTGGGTGTGCACTCTGGTGGTCTCCAGCTGGCTGGCTTCTGTGTTTGGGGATTAGGCGGAGGATAGTGTACAGCTGGGATCTCCCTCCAGGACAGGGACCACAGCAATGTGATTTGAAGCAAGCGCAAAAGCAGATGCTGTTGAAAAGCCCTACCCAACCATGGGAAGTACCTTGTCCTCATGGCTCCGGTAGTAGTAGAAGGTTTTGCCAACGAGCGCACACCACACCAACTTGGAGTGGCCGTGCTTTACCTGTGGGAGCGAAGAGACCCAGCATTATTAGAACTCGGTAACTTGGAGACTGAGTCCAAGGCTGGCCAAGAGGAGCTACAGGGGCAGGTTTTAAAAGGCAGTGTCACAATCAGGTCTTTGGTGGAGAGGCCTCATGACGGGGAACCTCCCTTTTCATGGTGAGGGTGCTATGCTACCTGCCACGCGTGAGACCTGCCCGTCCTTACAGCGCCCTGGGGCCTGCCGCTGAAAGACTGATCTGGCAATGACCGTCTCTACTGGAGAGACAAGCAATGAAAGTGGAGAGACATCATGGAAAAAAATCAGTGCAGTGGACTAATAAGCCAGGCAAACTCCATCTCCACAGCCCTGAGGGCAGAAGAACTAGAGCATGTCCAGTCACTACTACCCAGGCCTCTGAAGAAGATCACATTAGGAGGGATGGAATAGAGTGGGTGGAAAATGGTACGGGACTCAAAATTCCAGAAGAGCCCCGACTTGCTGATCAGAGAGCGACCGTGGGACCCCAAGGACTTCGTCACCCTTCAGGTCTAGAACGGAACTCGTCCACGACGTATAGTCAACCCTTCAGGATCAAAAGGGCAACATTTCCCTAAGCACGAAGTTCCAAGTGGTTGGGGAAGGAGGAGGAAGAGAGCCGTGAAAGCCAGGAGGAAGCAGGGGAGGGAGGGTCCACGGAAGGAGGTGAAACAAAATGTCTGAGAACTGTTGCTGAACAGCAAGCTGATGGGCTGCTCTGTCAATCTTCGCCTAATTCACAGCACAAAGTCAAACCCAACCAAACCCCAAACCTCATCGGGCCACTTGATTTCCTCTCCTAGGAATATGACTGACAAAGTGTAGTTCCCAGGAACTGTCTAGAAGCCCCGAGGGAGGTGAGGCCATGCATGACAAGCTGAAGCCCTTGGGCAACACAAATCACGAGGGAGCAGGCACTGCTCAGAGGCAGAGGAGAATGCCGTGCGCACACTCATTGTGGAGCTGCAGAGCCAGAGCGGGCCTGGGAGCACTACCCTGGCTCT
>PVJH01026387.1:0-30130 GCA_004026705.1 Nesogale talazaci
CCAAAATGTTCATCAAGAACCCACCCCCCACCCCGCCCTGCCCCCCAGTCAATGGTGTCCCGCTTAAAATCTGGTCACTTTATGCTAGCAGAATCATCACCGTTTGGGAACCTGGTGTCATTATCTTCCGTTTGGGGGCCATACATGGGTTACTGAAGAAGGAACAGAGGAAGGTATATTCTGAGTCACAGGGTTATAAGAGGACATGACTGTTCACACACCCCCTCAAATGGGCACCCTGCTCGAGTCACACCCTTGCTTGAGTCCCACCTTTTATCTTACAGGTGGTAAAAGGAGAGAGAGGCAGGTACAGAAGAGTCAGCGCACAAGGACCAGCCTGGAAGAGCTAGGAATGGAGTGCCTCCTTTGAACCCAGGATCCCTGGCTGAGCACCTCCTAGACCCGGAGGAGGATTCATGCAAAACCACACGGGGATCTTCAAGGAACACTGATATGGACCGGAAACAAGGACCTTCCCTACAGCGGGCACCTTGAATTTGGACTTCTCAACTCCTAAAGGGGAGAAAATAAATGGCTGCTTGTTAACCTCGCCCACATGTGGTCTTTCTGTTGGCGTTAGAGTTCGTTGCAGCAGGAGAGAACTAAGAAAACACCTATCTTGCATGCTTGTCTGTTAACCCCTTATTTGTGATGCTATAAAATGCCATCTCAATCAAAATGAATCATTGTCTTAACCTATGGGGAAGGTGAGCTTCTTTGGGGGGGTTTTCCCTGTTGCATCCAGTAAAGTCTTCTCTCTGCCCGGGTGGTGCAGTGGAATTAGAAGCTGAGGTGCCAACCTCGAGGTCAGCTGTTCAAGACAACTAGGTGCCCCAGGGGAGGAAGCTAAGACTGTCTACTCTGTGTGGAGATGTGAAGTCGCTGTTCGGTGCCGCCAAGTCGGTTCCGACCCATAGTGACCATATACCCAACAGAAGAAACCCCCACCTGCGTCTGCGTCATCCTCCCAGAGTCCCTGGGCTTGAGCCCACTGTTGTAACCACGGCATTAATCCTTCTCCTCAGGGGTCTTCCTCTCTTTTCCTGCTCCTCTGCTTTACCAAATAAGATGTCCTTCTTCAGGGACCGGCCTCCTCTGGCAGCATGCGCAAAGGAGAAAGAACAAGGTTCCCCATCCTTGCCTCTCAGGAGCACCTAAGACATACTCTTCTTAGACAAACAGGTCTGTCCTCTTAGCAGCCCACGGCACTTTCCATATTCTTCCCTGGCACCAACTTCAAACGCATCGATTCCTCTTCGGTCTTCCTCATTCCGTGTCCAACTTTCAGATTCATATGAGACCTTTGACCATACCCTGGCTCAGGTCAGGCGCACCTCGGTCCACAGAGTGACATTCTTGCTCTTCAGCACTCCAAAGGGGTCTTCGGCAGTGGATTCACCTCATGCGACTCCTCTTTGATCTCTTGACTACTGCGTTCATGGGCATGGATTGTAGCTCCGAGCAAAACAAGAGTTTTGACAGCTTCAAACTCTTCATTTATCAAGACGTCACCTCTTGCAGATGTTAGTCTTCTTTATGTTGAGTTGTAATCCATCCTGAAGGCTGCAACCCTTGATCATCAGTAAGGGCTTCAAATCCTCCTCACGTTCAGCAAGCAAGATTGTGTCATCTGCATATCACAGGTTAGTCGTTAGCCTCCCTCTGATCCTGAGGCATGTTCTTCTTTAAAAGCGCTACCTCATCCTACAATTTGCTCAGCATGCAAGCTGAAGAAATGCGGTGAGAGGATGCAACCTTGATGCAACCCTCTCCTGATTTTCAGCTCTTCCCCCTATTGTCCCTTGATGCATGAATGAGTTCCACACGAGGATAATAGAGTCTTCTGGAATTACCATTCTCCTCAGGTTCTCTATACCAGTTACAAAACTCGTGTCCATTTGAGGATTAAGAGTGTAGGAGTGAAGTCTGACCTGTCAATCAGGATATAAACAAGGAGGCCTCTGGGTGGGCATGGACTTCTCCTGAGGATTGTGGGAACTCCTTGGAAGCAGGAGACACGATCTCTCTCTCTCTCTCTGCCTTGAAAGACTCTCTACTGACAACACACATGACTCTATGTTGATGGATCCTGTGCCCTGAGAACTGGAGGAGCCACATGGAAACCCATGTCGGCAGTGAGATGCTTCTCTCACCACTGGATCCACAAGACTCTACACCCACGGCCTGTGATCTCTCTGCATTCCGCATCATTACATGTGTTTCATGAATCTGAAGAGGATTTTATAGATTGGTATTGGACATATGGACTAATATTGGACTTAGGGACTTGATCTGGACTGGGCTAAGATGGTTTCTCAATATTCAATTGCTCTTGTATATAAAGCTCTTTTCTATACCCATATGTGTGTCTGTGAATTTGCTTCTCTAGCTTACTCAGACTAACACAGTTTGTTATGATCCTTATTGTCAAATTCCTAGGCGTAGTCAATAAAACTCAGGTAAGCATCTTTCTAGTATTTTCTGCTTTCAGACCAGATCCACCTAACAGCAGCAACAATAGCCCTCATTCCACGTCCTCTTCTGAATCAGGCAGGTCTGGAATTCTAGCAGCTCCCTGTTAATGTTCTGCTGCAACCATTAGATGATCATTGGCAAAATTTTACATCATGTGATATCAATGAGATTGTTCTGTAATTTGAGCATTCTGTTGGGTACCCCCTCTTTAGAATGGGCACAAATAGTGCTTTGTTCCAGTCTATTAGACAAGTAACTGCTTTACAAATTTCCTGGCATAGACAAGCCAGTGCTTCCAGTCCTTCATCAGCATTTGACACATTTCCATTGGGGTTCCATCAATTCTTTGAGCCTTGTTTTTGGCTCGTGCTTCCAGTGCAGCTGGAACTTCATCCTTCTCTACCATTGGTTTTTATTCATATGCCACCTCCTGACATGGTTGACTAGTTTTTTTGGTACAGTGACTCTGTGTATTCTTTCCATCTTCTTTTGATGTGACCTACATTGTTCAATGTTTTGCCTATAGAATCTTTCACTAGTGCAACTTGAGGCTTGAATGTTTTTCTTGAGTTCTTTCTGTTTTAGATACCCTCGGCATGTTCTTCACTTTTTGTTTTCTAAGTATAAAGCTTCACACGTTTCATGATAATTTTTAGCTTTGCCTTCTTACACTACCCTCTGAAATTTTCTGTTCATCTCCTTGGTTTATTTCATCTTCTCTTACATATGCTTTAACAACTCTGTTAATATCAAATTTCAGAGTGTCTTCTGACACCCACTTTCCTCTTTTCTTTTTTTCCTGTCTTTTTAACAACCTTTTGCTTTCTTTATGAATGATGGCCTGGATGACCTCACACGGGTCATCAGGTCTCTGTCATTTGTGTTCCTTGTATAAAACAAGCTCTTCATGGGTCCTGAAATTCAGGTGGGAGAGATTCAAGGTCATCTTTTGCTTCTCGTGGACTTCTGTTTTCAAGTTCGTAGGCTTTAACCTGAACTTTCAAATGAGCAATTGATGATCTAATCTACAGTTAGCCCCCCCCCACCCCCCGCCTGGTTTTAGTGGCTGATATGGAGTTTCTCCATTGTCTCGTCCCATCGACAGAATCCATTTGATTTCTCTGTGATTTTGTATTTCAATGTGACTTTGCTATGAACAGTCATTGGTCTTGAAAAATTCTACCCTGTAACCCCCAGCTATGTTCCTATCACCAAGGCCCTATTTTCCGACTCCTGTTCCTTCCTCAGAGAGACACAATCTCGGAGACCCACAGGGCAGCAGTTCTACCTGGTTCTATAGAATTGCTGTGAGTCCAGGTGGCACTGAGCTTGCTACTTTGCGTGCTCACTTTCAGAACCCTTAAACTTGCTGCTAGGATCACAATAATCCAGTAGCTAGTTTCTCTTGACTGAAAAGATGCTCAGCATTCAGATCACAGAAAGCTATAGGTTTTCGCTCTTTTTTTTTTTTTTGGTTTTGATTTTTTTTTTTTGGTTTTTTTGGGAGGAGCATCACTGCCCTCTGGTGGTGGGAGTAGGAGGCCCAGGTTTTTGCTCCTGTGCAGCTGGAATTGAACCTCCATCCCAGTGGGCCCCAGATCCGCGCACAACCACTACGCCACCGGGGCTCAGGCCCGTTTTCGCTCTTTCGTATGCCTCAAACCACACCAGGAGAACTTGCGCTTCAGTCTGAGTGGCTTATTTTAAGAATAGTAATGATGAACTACAATGTTCTGGAAGAAGGGGAGGGAGGAGAACTAGGGCATAGACTATGTGAGAAGCAGAGGATGACCCTGTGGAAGAGACCCTATGCCTGCCTCTATTGTGGGACATGGCTCATTCGTCATTGCTTCTCAAGGCAGCAATGAAATAAGAAGGCTTCTCACTTATGAAGCCAATTTCATATTTAAATAAAATAACTTTAGATAACTGTATCTGTTGAAGAAAGACAATATCTTCACTTGCAGCAGAACTGTCCCATAAGGTTTCCAAAGTTTTAGTTGATATAGAAGCAGATGACCTCACTGTTCTCCCACAAAGCAGCTGGGGGGTTTGAACCACCGATCTTTGGGTGAGTCCCCCCCCGTGCTTTAACCACTGCTCCACCAGGACTAGAAAAAGGCTTTCCTGGGTAGAAATGAACTCCTCAACATTGAGAGAATTCAAATGGTCATCTCACCGCGTATAATAAATTTGTGAATGAACTAGATTTAGAATGAAATTGCTTACAGTTATTTTTAAAATACAGGTGTCATCACCTACCATTCCCATTTATATGAATATAACTTCCATGAGATAGAATGTTAGGTGATTTGGATATTTTACTAGTAATCTCTTAAAGAAAGTGTATTTGAGGGGTATATGTTTATCTCTATTCGGTGCACGTATATCAGAATAATTGTTGTGTGAGCTGTTCTGGCTTGCCCTTAGCACCTGGACCTGTGGGCTTTGCAAACATGCACCTACAGTCAGCTGCTTCTGGGCACACAGCAAAGTGGAAGTCCCAAGAGGAGGAGCAGATGGAGCAGAGTAGCCACAGTCTGTCACCTCCCTGCAGGCACTGGCCACAGGGTGGCTCAGCAGGCCACGTGCCAGGGGCTGCAGCCAGGTGCAGGCAGCTGCAGGAACCAAAACTGGTGGCCAAAGCTCCGCTCCCAGCTCCCTTCCAATCAGGTCTTTTCTCTCTGTCCCAGCACCATGGATGCAGTCAGAGGTCACATGTCGTCTCCATGGAATATGACTGCAGCCATTTGTTTGGGCTTTCTTTTTTTTTTTTTTAATTGTGTTTGAAGCAAGGTGGATGTCCATTCCCCAGTTTCCATATGAGTGGCTACAATTCCCCCAGTGCGTCCGTATTCTCACCGTTGGGTTTCTGCATCAGCTGCCCACTCCCATTCATCCAGCTTCCCGCCCCTCCTTGTCTTCGCATCTTTGTGGGGGCAAGGTGGGGGCAGGGGGAGGCTGTGTTAAATGTTGACCATTTGGTGCCCGGGAGTTGGTTGTCTAAAGGAATGCATTCCCTCACAGCAGTCATTGTTTATTTGCTCAGCGGTCTGAGTTGGCTGAAAGGTCACCTCCAAGAGCGACTTCAGGTGTAGGTTCAAGAGATCTCTTGAGATAGTCTCAGGGGAGTCGAGCATCAGTCCCGTAAGGCTGGCCTTTTTCACAAATTTGGATTTTGTTCTGCATTTTCTTACCATTCCAAGCAGGAGCGTCTTGTGTCTTTGATCAGAGTGGTTGGTGGTGGTGCTGGTTGGGCACATCCAGCTCTTCCAAGCTGAAGCTACACGAGGCTGTGGTTTGAAGAGGCCGTCGTCCTGTGTGCTTCTTTCCTTCAGTCTTTCATCTCTTGCACACTCCTTTGCTCCAAATGAGGAGACCAGTAGTGATGTTTTGAATGGCTTCTTACAGCTTCTGAAACTTCAGGTAGAACTCACACAAACTTGGATATTGAACATTATCTTTATGAATTATGTGATGCCAATTGATTTAGTTGTCTTACAAGCCTGAAACCCAGTAAATCAATTCCATTAACTGGCTATTTCTAGGAAGTGATCTGAACTGTGCTCCCTAGGTGCTTTCTTGTATATATTAATAATCACATCCAATATGTATATGTACAGGTCCATAATGATGAGGGAGACCATTAGAATGAAGCCCTAATGAGGCCCAAAGGTTGGCAGAGAGTTGGCGGCTAAAGTAGGATGTGGAGGTCAAAGGAGACTATCATAGACGCGTGATTGTTGGAATATCAGGATATGCTAGTGGGGCTAGAGAAATGGGCATGGGATCACACATTATGCTGGACGGAAGAACATACAAGATTGGCCCAGGACCTTCCAGTACCTTCCCCACATAGTCAGGACATGAATCATGACTAAGTAACCCAAGAATGGCAATTTCCATCAGGACACACCCAGGCAAGCCCCTAAGGGAGAGTGTCCTTTCCTGGGCTGGCCAGGGGCGTGGTACTAATCCACATTCAAACACATTCTTTCTGTCTTACCATCACCGGTTGATCAATTCTGACTCAGCAACAGTTCACTTTGCTGATAAATGGTCAGAAAGAGACTTAAGGGAATCTTTATCCGCATGCAGGCTTAAAATGGATTTGGGGCTTTCAATGTAACCGTCCGACTGCTATTTAATCACTGGTATGAGTTGATGCCTGCTCACAGTGACCTCACAGGACAGGGTAAAACTGACCCTGGGGATTTTCAAGACGATACGCTCTGCGTGCCTTGTTTTCTCCTGACGAGCAGCTAGTGGTTTGGAACTGCCGCCCCCCTTGTGTTCAGCAGCTCAACTCGTACCCTCCATGCCACCAGGACTCCACTGTAACCATCGTCTTCCCCAAACCTAGTGCTCAGAATGAGTGCTCATGCTCCATTCATCCATTGCTGAGCCATTTGCTTTTAGAAAAAAATTAAGTGTTACTTCAGCAAGACAACAATGTTGTTGCTGTTGTTGTTATTCTGTTCATGCATGTTGACCATGACCATTGTCGGCGTGTCTCACTGCGAAGGCTTGTGGATAGCCGTGATGACGGGAGGTAGCACAGATAGTTAAGCACTCAACTACTAACCTTTATGTTGGCAGCTTAAACACTCAAGAAAAAGACCTGTAATGCCCTCTCTGCCACTTGGAGTCCTCTTGAGTCCGATTCCATGTCATGGCACCCAACAGAAAACAACAGGAAGCCAGAAGCTATGCCACCAATATTTCAAATACTTCCAGGGTTACCCACGATGGGCCCATTTCAACAGGACTTCTGCACTAAGACAGACTCAGGAGACAACCCTAGGAATCACAGCAGAATGTTGTCTGATAGAGTGTGGAAGTTGAATCCCTGTGCTTGAAAGGCACAGTGACCCTGGACTAGAGCTTAAATTCTGAGCACCAGGTTTGCAGAAGGCTATGGAATACAGTGAACATCCAAACGCTGACCATTCACCAGGCACGTGAACGGTCCTGTCCTCGGATGGAGTGCGTTAGAGAGTGGATTACCTCCACAACTCCCAACCAGCCCAGGAAAGGACAGCCTGCCTGGGTGTGTCCTTGACTGGAGATTGCCATACTGAGGTCATGTAGTCCTAAGTCAGGCTTTGATTGCTTTGGTGGGAAGGCCCTGGACCAATCATGTAAGCTCTTCTGTCTAGCATAATGTGGACCCATCACAATCCCACTCTCATTTCTATCGTCCCACCTGCAGCCATGATGCACTGATGTGCCAACCATCGTGTTTCTATGATAGTTTCCTTTGTCCTCCGATGTCCTACCTCAGCCTCCAACTCTCTGTAAGCCCTTGAGTGCCATTAAGACCCACATCTGGGGCTGAGCCCCGGTGGCGTAGTGGTTGTGCGTGGGACTGTGGCCCACTGAGATGGAGGTTCAATTCCAGCAGCAGCTCCACAGGAGCAAATGCTGGGCCTCCTATTCCCACCACCAGAGGGCAGGGATGCCAAAAACAAAAACAAACAAAAAAAAAGACCCGCATCTGGATGATATATCTTTGTATTTGTCCTGCTTAAGACTTGACAACTGTTCTCCTTAAATTACATTTGGGATTTGGAGTCTCTTTTGAACCCTACAACCAGCCCAACAATGAGCTTAAGCACGGCAGCAATTGTGAAGATGAAAGAGAACAGGGCAGAATTTCCATTCGTTGCACATGGTCTTCATGATTGGAGCTAAGTCAACTGCAACGAACAACATGTAGACTAGAGCAACACTTCCTAAACTCTGGGTCAAGGTTCTCGAAAATGTTAGCAATAGTAAAAGCTTTCTGAACACAAAATGACCAAAAGTGAATTCAAAATCAAACACACAATAGGCCCAAAGTGTTTCCGCGCCGTGTCACAAATGTCTTGGGGGAAAAGATGCCACACGTAGAAAAAGTTTAAGAAGTTCGGGAATAGACTGGCTCATGACCTTAATTCTAATTAGTTTTCTGAAATGTGTTGTCTGATAACTATGACATCCATTCACATATGGAATAAGAATGGCAAAACAACAAAAAATGTTCTACGTTTGGGTTTTTCTTTACTTTTAAAACAGGGGACCAGTTCATTCAGATCATTGGAGGACTGAACTATTGTTTAAATTTTTAAAAAAAGAAAGAAAACTATGAACAAATTCACTGCAGGCCTGGGACAAGTCGGCTGCTAAATAGGACAGGCAGTGGCGGCAAAAACACCTGGCAGGCTGGATAAATGTCCTCGGCAAGCCGCATGTGGCCTGGGGGCCATATTTTGAGGACCCCTTCTCCATATACACTTCTGTTTAGGCATTTCTGGATTACCATATTTCTGCCTTCCAGAAATGGTTTTTGCTTTCAGGACATTAGATGTCAACAGTCTTCATTCCTACCTTCAAAGACCTTCAAAGGACAGGGTAGGACGGGCCCTGTGAGTTCCTGAGGCTGTGACTGGAGCAGAAAGTCTTTCTCCTGAGCAGGGATTGGTAGGCTTCCAAATGCTGACCTTGTGGCAGATCGTCGCAGCCCACTTCACCACGAGGGCTCCCATTTACCTACATTTGCATTAGGTAAATCTGCTGCCCAAGACCTCCTTAGAGTATTAGAAAGCAAGAATATGAAGGATTTTAAAGACTCAGGGGTGCCTGCCCCAAGCCATGGCATTTTCTATCGCCTCATATGCACGTGCAAGGTGGACCACGGAAGAAGAAGACTGAAGAGGAATCGATGCCTTTGAAGCGTGCTGCCAAAGAAGACGGAGAGTGCCATGACCTGCTAAAAGGACAAACGGATCAGTCTGGGAAGAAGTCCAGGCAGAACGTCCCTTAGAGGCAAGAACGGCAAGACTGGGTCTCACATCCTTTGGACATGTTGTCAGGAGAGACCAATCCCTGGAGAAGGACATCGTGCTTGGTAAAGTGGAGGGGTGGTGAAAAAAAAAGGTCCTCACAGAGACGGGTTGACAGATGGGTTGACACCGTGGCTGCGAGGATGGGCTTGAGCAAAGGGACAATTGGGAGGGTTGGCTCAGGAGTAGGCAGGGTTTTGTTCTGCTGTGCTTGGGTTGCTGTAAGTCAGAACTGACACCCTGGGGCTTAACCAACAAAAAAAGTTCAATCTGAATTTCAGATAGTGACCCTATAGGACGCGGTGGAAGGGATCCTGTGGGTTTCTAAAGGCGTAGAAATCCCCCATCTTTCTCCCTCAGAGTGACCACTGGCTTTGAACTGCTGATCTTGCAGTTAGCAGCCCAATGCACGATCCAGGGCCGCTCCTTTCTTCCCACAGACTCAGTCAGTTTGACTTCTGTGTATTCACCTGGAGAAGTCCATGTGTACACTCCCCTTTTGTGTTGTCGAAAAGAAGGTGCATATGACAGAGAAGTCAGTGGTCTTCCAAAATTCTATCATACGGTCTCCAGTTACATTTGCCTAAGATTGTGTTTTCCAACTACTGTTCTTCTTTGTTTCCAACTTTAGTATTTGTGTTAGTCCGGGTAGACTAGAGAAACAAATCCATAGACATGCATATGTATATAAGGAAGAATTTATATACAAGAGGAAATGAACATTGAGAAAGCATCCCAACTCAGTCCAGTCCAAGGTCATAAGTCTGATATTAGCCCGTATGTCTTACCAGTCTGTAAGTCCTCTTCAGATGCATGAAATGCATGCAATGATGACAAATGCAGAATGACCACAAGCCAGTGGGTAGAAAGTCTTTGGATCCAGTGGTGTTGTAAGCCTCTCAGTGCTGGCAGGGGTCTCCAACTCCATGTGGCTTCTCTAGGTCCAGGTTTCTAGCGGCATCAAGGTAGGTCCATGTGGCTTCTCCTCAGGGATATCTTGCAGGGAGCCAAACTTGTCAGTTGAGTGTCTCCCAGGAAGTGAACTGAGAGAGACAGTGTCTCTGCCTCCAAGAAGGAATTACCACATTTCCCAGAATTCTCAGGAGAAGACCATGCCCACATCAAGGTCTCATTGGCCATCTCCAGATTGACAGCCTTGACTCCACCACTACGCACTAAAATTGACACCACATTAGGGGACTACCACAGCATTCCAACAACCAATTATTTCAATGCATCTTAATTGCATATTTGAAGTTGCTAACATTCTTCAGTCTTTTTCATCACTAAATTTAGTAGTTGATACATACATTTAAATAACAGTTGTAATGACTGGATCTCCTTTATGGGATAGACATAATCCTATCACAAACAGCATTAAATTTCCAGATGGATCTGGAAATGTCCTTTATGATCATGAATGCAGTTCCAATCCTCCTAAACTTATTATTCCAGGCAAAGTAAACCATATGATTTTCGGATTCAAAATGGCCCATGCCAGTCCATTTCAGCTCACTAATCCCTAGAATATTAATCTTCATGCATTCCCTTTCATTTTTGACAATTTCTAATTTTCCTGAGTTCATACTTCATGCATTCCAGTTCTAATTATTACAGATGTTTGCAGCTGTTTTATTTGTCCTTATTTTGAGATATACTCCATCAGAAAACGAAAGCTCCCAGGGTTTTGCTCTATCCATGTCATGATGGTAGACTCATTTTTTTAAATCATTTTATTAGGCGCTCTTACAACTCTCATAACATTCCATAGTTCAATCACAACAAGCATAATTTTACAATTGCTACCACAATCAGTTTCAAAACATTTTCTTTCTTCTTGAACTCCATGATATCAGCTCTTTTATTCCTTTCCCTCTCCCCCGAGAACCCTTCTTTTTTTTCTCTTTCCTTCTTTCTTGCTGTATCTTACACCACTCAATATATCCATTCACATACAATTCTGTTGTTCATTATTCTCAAGTAAGGTTATACAGTCATCAATGCTATCAAGCTCCCCTTTCCTTCCATTCCTCTCTCTCTCTTCCTGTATCCTCAGGAATCCACTACTACTGTTACTCTTTCTGAAAGGTTAACTATCTTGGCTTTCGTGCTTGGAATGATCTTAATTATACAGATGAACATATGTAAGTCTAACACAACTAATGAGGTCTTAATCAAATAAAAACCATAATAGTAAGGAGAAGAAATATGAAAGAAAGAGGAAAGATATGTGTTTCATCAGTGCTACACTGCAACCTGAATTTATCATCTCTTTTATCATCCTTCTAAGAGGGACAGTCCAATTATCTTGCAGGTGGGTTTTGGGTCTCCACCACATGCATGCCACTTCACATCAATTTATGGTAGTTGCTTGCTTTTGAACTTCTGATACTTTTTCCTATTGACAACTCATGATTACACAGTCTGGTGTGCTTCTTCTATTTGGGCTTTGTTGCTTCCCTGTTACATGGCCGCTTGTTTAACTACAAGCCTTTAAGACTCCTGAGGCTGTATCTTTTAATAGCTTGGCACCATCAGCTTTCTTCACCACATTTGCTTATGCCCCCATTTTGTCTTCAGCAGTGATGTCAAGAAGGTGAGTGTCATACAATGTCACATTATTAGAACAAACCATTCTTGCACTGAGGTAGAGACCCAGAGTCCATCTGCTTCCTTGTTGCATTTACATAGATATACAGATATCAATAAACACACCCATATTTATATATTTACTTATATATATATATATATATATATATCTTTTCTTTCCTTCCTTTTTCTTTTCTCTTATCCTACTATCATGTTTATTCCTCTCAGAATCAATTTACTTGACTGAACACAACTAGAAAAGCTATATTCTCCTTGCATCAATTTCAAATCCTTATGGTTCCCCAATATCTGTCATTATTGGCTCACCATCACCTACCTCCTCCCCTCCAATGTCCCCCAGGAACTGTCAGTTCAGACACTGTCTCTGTGGGATTGCCTATCCTGACTATCTTGTGTAGATAAACACACACACACACAAAGATCATACAAATAGTCCCAAATCCAATAGGGACCCTGACACAGGGTGGTGAATATCTCTCTATTAAATACAAGAAGGACATGTTATAATCCATTGGTACAGTCTCCTTTTCTTTCAAGTTTCATATCCCCGGGGCCCGCTTACCTCACAACACGTACGTACACTCTTTTAGTCTTCAGCAGTCCTGTCCTAAAGGCATACATCCTAAAAGTCCCCATCGCTATTCCTGCAGTCAGGGATGGAGTGGTCTAGAGCCTCTCCTCCCCCACCCCCGCCGTTATATCTTTAGATTTTCAGTGTGGCCCCCTTGCGAGTAACCCCCAACCACTTCAGATACGGTGCCAAGTGCTGCCCCACTGAGCCAGGAGTCTATGATCAGGGTTCCTTGGGGACGTTGTGGCTTTGCTCCCACCACTGGTTTTTTGCACTCCCCTCTTGGTTTGCCCCAGTGAGTGGGTTAAACTGGATGTTCTCCCCAACTGTGTCTTCAGGACCATCCTCTGTAACACCGTCATCTAGGGAGAGGACTTCACATCTTGAGCTGAGACCGGCCCTGAAGTCACCTATGGAAATGAACCTCTCCAAGCAGGAACATCACCCTCAAGGACTGGCACTTAGGAATGAGGTCTACTCTTAGCCTCTCTTTCATGTGGGAATATAAATCATATCCTCCCCTTGAGTGGGCTCGTGCCCAGACCCCCTTGTGTGGGGGTCATTTGCCATCATTTTCCCACCCCCACCCCTCCGTGGACCGTAAAGGCATGGGGGGGGGGGGTTGTCTTTCAGCATAGGTACCATGTGCATTTTTCCTTTTGATTATCTATGAGTCATTGAGTTTGGTCTGGCTCTTGTCAGAGTATCTGGTCCTAGGCCTGGGAATTGTGTGTGGTGTGCATCTTCCCTTATGCTTGTTCTGATGTTTAAGCTTACCTCAGGGGACTCAAGTTGTACCTGACCTTCTGTGCCTAGCTAACTTCACTCAGCATAATATCCTCCAAATTTTTCCACAAGATGGGGTGTTTCATCATTTCCTCCCTATTTTTCAGGGGTGCATAGTATCCCTTTGAGTGTATATACCAGAGATTTGTAACTTAGGCCATTTTCAATTTTTTGCAGTTGCTCACTGTGCCGTGCTGAACCTTGGAGAGCAGATGGGTAGACATGTCTTTTGAGTGCCCTCCCACCTGAAAGGCTCATCTTCTCACAATTTCTGACAAGGTTCTGAAGCTACTCATATGGTTTTGATGAAAGTTACATAATCTCTCGCAATTGATTATGCCAATCTATTGCCAATTTGAGAACTCAAGCGTGAAGGGGTGGAGTTTAGCCTGCCAATCAGGCTGCAGCTTGATGACCTCATTTGTAGTCACTAAGAGATAAATAGCTCGCTGGAGGCGGGACACACGCTCACTTCCTATAGAGACGTGCTGGCTGACGAGACCCGTGGCGCTACACTTGAGTCCTGCGGCTGAAGGAGCCACGTGAAGACCCCTGCCAGCACTGGATCCATCCGCAAGACTTTCCACACACTGGCCTGTGATCTCCCTGCATTCGGTGTCCTTGCATGTACTTTTGTGAGTCTGAAGAGGACTTTATAGGTTGGTATTGGACGTGTGGGCTAATATCGGATTTAGGAACTGATGTGGACTGGACAAGGATGTTTCCTCAATATTCAACCGCGCTTGCACAGGAAGCTCTTTTCTATACCCATCTGAGTGTCTATGAATTTGTTTCTCTAGTCTACCCTGACTAACGTGGTTCTCAATGACTGATTCTTCAGAAGTGGACCGCCTGCTCCTTCCCTGTGGCGTCTTCTAAGTCCAGAATCTCTGTTCAAACTTGTTTGCTTTGGATGACCCTGCTGGTGTTTGAAATACCAGTGACCTAGCTTCCAGGGTCACAGCAACGTGCAAGCCACCACCGTAAGATAAAGCGACAGAGACGTGGTGGAAGGGAGCATGTGAGGTAAAATATCCCACACCAGAAGATATTTTCTTATTCTACTATTTTTCCTGATTGATGATTTGGGCTTAGATTTGTCAGATGGACCGAACCCTTACTCGATGTTTCAGAGACGTTCCTTGCCATTCTGGTTCCTGATCCTTTAAGTTGATTTGTTCTCTAGAACTTGTTCTCTAGAAATTTCTAGAAATGCGCCAGATCTTTTCCGTATTCCTAGTGTTCGGACATTGCGTGCTAAGGGATTTTGAGTTGTAAATCTTCAACTCCCTTGGTGATATTATTTATAAGATTGTTCTTCTCCTTGCTGAACTCCTGCCTTCTCCCTCTACTGCCCCAACCTATCCCTCACGACTGAGGCCTGCCTTACAGGTCAGCATGATCCTTGGCTCTCCAATCAGTCATATGTAAGCTTAATGGACTGAGGAGGTTACTGGATGTCTTTGTGCTTGTCTAACTGTGGACACTTGTGGACAAACAGAGTGGTGAGTGGACCCTTCCAGAGGGAGCCTCAGACGTCTGTGTCTGTAGGAGTCTTTGTGGAGGGTCTGCTCCATTTCTGCAGAAGATCACTCTTTAGTTTTGCTCCTGGAGGTGGGAGGTAGGCCCGCCTGCTAGATGGTCTGGAAGCTAGGTAAGAAAAGGAGTTTGGAGAAATGTTTATTTTTCAGTCACTGGACTTTTGCTCATTGCCTATGTGTTCAGGTCTACAGTTTACATCTTCCACCGAGTCTGACGAGCCACTTAAAGTAACCCGGTGTGTTCACCTTTATTTTCCTGGTGGAGCAGGCAAAGTATAGCAACCCCGCTGCCTACCCAGGACTCGACTCCCATTTATAGCTACGCCTTCCCTCTCCCCAGCAAGTGCGCCTGCTTCTCCCCATCCGGAACTCCCCAGAAGGTGTCAGGGCTCAGCTTCCTCCACACGCCTGTGACTCACCACTCTTGCCTCGGCTTCCTAGCTTCCAAAAATGTGTTGACATCTTTCATCTGCTGCCATCGCCTCCCCTCTCCCCATAGACCTGTGGGCTTCTGTATTTTTTTTAAAAAAACAAAACTCTTTCCCAGTCGTCTTCTGTAGGGCTTTGGGAGGGAGCAGGGAAGACATGTTATCATGTTTAACCGGTGCTTGCATCAGAGAGCTTGATGGCCACATTTCCCAAGTCCAATTCTGAAATAACTCTTGGTTTCTGTGAGCACACTTTTAATTTTATATCGGAATATGTGCTGCTTTTTTTTTTTGGTGGGGGGGGGGAGCAAAGCCCAAACATGCACAATGTTTAATAATATTAGCTAGGCATTCTTGACCTTCAGAACAAGGACAAGACACCACGGTGTCCCTCTGCTCCCGTCTGCAAAGAGAGGCTAGACACGGAGGAGCGGCGCTTTGAAAGACGGCTCTTGCCTCAACGCTTCCAAGCCCCACTCTGTCTTCTGCTCTTGAATAAAAGCAAGGGGGTTGCTGAAATAGCATCTCCTTTGAATTAATCATGAGCCCCACCTCTTCGGCTGTCCCGTGTTCACACATTACTGCTATTGTGTGGTGTCTGCCCACGGGTCTTCTTTCATCTGCGAGCCACACAAAACCCTTCACGGGCTCGGCTCCACGCGGCCCTGGAGACGCGCGGGGCATTTTAGCGGGGACTTCTCCTGCCTCTCCTAAATCCAACCCGAGCCGGTGCAGAAGAGGCGACTCCCAGCCACATCAGCAACACGCGACGCGAGAAAGAGGAGGCTGTTTGTTTCTGTAAAATACGTCGGCAGACTTAGAAACCCGATACAAGGTTGCCACAAATCCCCATAACTTGATGACGGTGGGTTTTCCTCTGGGGGTAACCTTTGAAGATGACTGTCTCCTCTTTCTCCCTCGGAGTGGGTTCACACCCCCAGTCTTTCAGCAGCTCGTGTGTTTAACCTGAACCGCTGCGCCAGCAGGGTCCTTTCCTTCCTCTCCGTTTGTAAGGAGCTGGCCACCCCGAATGAAACGCCACCCGGCCCTGCGCAGCCTCCCAATGGCTCTCACGACCGGGCCCACCTTCGCAGCCCCTCCGTCAACCCGTCTTGTCGGGAGTCTTCGTCTTTTTCATCAAAGAGCAACGGCGTAGTAAAAACGGAACCCATCCCGGTCCAGATCGAGTCCGTAAGCCCGATAGTAGCCCTTGTGTCTGCTACTAGTTCATCAGTTCCTCTTTGGACGCAGGAAGGTCACAGTCCAGGGGATGAAACGCTTGTGGATCCGTTGGCAACACCACAGGGTTGTCTCCGTAGGTCTCTGCCCCTTGGCTCCCTCAGATCTGCCCCACAGGAAGCTGAAGCAGAGTGGACCGTGGGGGTGGGGGGTGGGGGTGGGGGGAGGAGAGAGAGAGGAAGTTCCTAGAATCCTCCTGAGAGGGCCACGCCCCCAAGGAGGCATCATCCAGCTGTGATCTGATTGGCAAGCTAGACTCCACCCCTCTGCGTACTTATCAAGTTGACCTGAAATTATGTAACGCGCACACCATGGCACTTTCAATATCCTTTGCCGGCACCACCATTCACACACCTGGCTTCTGCTTCAGCCTTCCTTGTTCAGTGTCCCACGTCCACATGCCTGGGAGGGGGTAGGAAAGACCAAGGCCATGGCTTGAGTGGGGTGCACTTGGTCCTCTTAGGGAAGGAACTGAAGTTCGCATGTGCTATGCCCTGCCGACACATTGAAGGTGCAGACAGACCGAGGAGGGAAAGTCGGGACAGAGCCTGCTACAGGGAAAGGTGGCCCTTTGGGGTGGGCCAGGAGAGGGCTTGTAGACGCGACAGGAGCAGCACGCCCAGGCCTTGAATGCCTGGCAAAGCCCTTTAAGTAGACTTTCCTACAGACACCAGATCAGCGTCAACTGGAGGGAGGGGAGCTTGGTACAGACCCCGGAGTCATCTAAGGATTTCGAGGAGGAGAGTGGCAAACCTGAGAACAACTGAGCTTGCAGAAGATTCAGCTGAGCGCTGAGGGTGGGAGGAATCGGGCCAAGGAGAGGCGGGAGTCTTCTAGGACGCCAAGGACAGCGTCGTTCTTCATCTGGACAGACAGGCCATGGGTGAGCTTCACCCTACGGGAGTGTGCTCTGGTCTGGGGAGGAGACCAGGAATCTGCCTTCTCACCGCTTCACCTGCTCTGAGTGGGATGGCTGCGGGGACAGCCAGGCTAAGGGGGCCAGACTCGATGAACAGAGGAGGAAACAGAACAGAGGACTCTTTCCCAGGGAGGGAGATGTGAAGAAGATCATTGAGTTGAATCTGGGGGCTTCCTCGGGGGCCGGGGGGCATATGCCTTCTGTCAATGGTGACAGAGACACGCGAGGCTCCTGGGGTCCTAGGACTTGGGCGATGATGCGTCTGTGGACATCTGGTGACTTTCTAAGTGCAGTCATGGCTTGCATAGAGAGGGGGAAGGGAGACGATTTAGACCCCTCCGGTCACAGGCACATACCGGGAAGAGGCAGGAAGTTTGGGGCGCTGGGGTGCAGTCCTGCCTTTGTGACTGTTGGGGGTGTCCCCTGTCTTGAGAGAGCCAAAATCTGCTCGCTGGTGGAAAACGAACTATCCCCTAATGAGTTAATGTTCACCGTGGCTCAAGGAAGAGTGTCCTCAAAGGAGGGGCACGGGGCCCAACCCAGGGATGTCATCGTCCTACCTAAATGCAGCCTCCCTCAGGAAGGCAGCAAGCCATCAAGTGCGTCATTCAGATAAGAGTAAGTCCACAGACAAGCGCACAGCCCATCACTGGTGGCCGCTGGAACGCTCTCCCGCGTGGCTTTCTCTGGGCGTGTGCTGGCTGACGCCTCTGCCTTTTCCATCTAGGACTCAAGCGAAGGTCCCTTGCTGCCGAATTTAATTGGAGAGGAGCATAGAGACCCGAGATTATCATTATGACGCCTTAAATGTCAAGATCTTCAAACGTCTGCCATTGCCCTCGCTGTCACCCTGAGCAGTTCCAGGAACAGAAACCCGGCAGCCCCCCAGCCCACTCCCCGAGTCTCTCAGCCAGGCCCCACCTGGGAAATCGGAGTGACAGTGACGCGCAGGCGGCTGGAAGACGCCCGTTGAGCCGAGGAGTCTGTGATGAGCTCAGAAGAGGTGAGTTGATGATCTGCTATTTATAGCCCACCCAGAGGCTCTGGCCGCCAGCTCTGAGTGGGGCTGGGTGAAATGATGCCTTGGCAGAGCTGCTGGAGAGCACAAACGAGACTGGTGATTCATGGGCAGTGGCCACTTACAATGCAGATGCTCCCGTGCCCTCGGCCCCACCTGCCTTTCAGACCCCGGGGAGGGGCCCCCCAGGGAGCTGCTAGCGGCTCCTACCAGTCCAGGCCACAGTGAGGACAGCTGGGTCAGCTCCTACAAGGGACCCACCCCGCCCAGAGGCCTCACCTGGCAACCAGACCAGAGTCACCTAACAGGCACCAGGATGGGGGAGGCCACCTGGGAGTGCGAGGCCCAGGACAGGTCAGAGCAAAAGGGGCGGTGTTTGCTCCTGCCCTCTGTCTCCAGAGGCAACACTGGCATGGAGCGCGCAGCTTCCTGAAGATTCTCCTGCTGAACCTACGAAAAGGTGCAACCAAGCAATCCTGGTGACTTTGCCAAGCCCTAGCCCAGCACCTGCCACCTGAAATCACTGCTGTTGATCTGCCTGGAGAAAATCGTGGCTTCTAAGCCAAAGTCTACCTGGAAGCCCCAGCTCCACTCACCCTGTTTGAACAATACTCTGGGAAGAGCCTCCTGACCTGGCCTGTCAAGGGCCAAGGGTCACAGGCACAAACCCAGGGAAGCCTCAGTCTGAGGCTGCTTCCTGATTGGCTACATGGGGACAGGAACGGAACCTGCCTGATAGGTAACAACCCAGGGACGGAATGGATGTGGAGCCGCAGCACCAGGCCTGGCACCAGGACAGCCTCCGGAACTCATAGCTTCTGCTGCCACGGGCGTGGCTCTCATTGCTCTGCACTGGGCCTACACTGGCACCCCGTCTGTGTGCAGCCCGTAGGGCACCGACACTCCTTGTAGCAGTGGTGCCAAGGTCCTCCAGAGAGACCCTTTCCCCAGAAGGAGCATGCCTTGTCCCAGGCTGCCCTTGACCTTTCCTAGCTCTCAGGCATTGGGGTGAGACCTTTCCTGGGTGTGTTAGGCAGGGTTCTCCAGAGAAACAAAACCAGGACACTTATGAATATTTATGTATATGTTCATAGATAGATAGATTTATACAGCAAGACTATAGCAGCTAATTAGTCCACCCAGCGATACAGAGAGCTCAGTTCAACTCACTTTCATGGAACACTTAGTATACTAGAAGTCCTTTTTTGTGCATGTTGTTTTCTCTGCAGGTCTATCTAGATAAAATAGACTTGGTGAACAGTCTGGAGGTGAAAACGACGGGACTTATGATTCCGGGGTGAACATGGGAGAAGGGGAGGAGGGGGAAAGGAGGTGGTGTTGACCAGCCCAGGGATAAGGGAATAACAAGTGATTCAAAGTCAGTGACAGGGTGGGTGTGAGAGGTCCGATAGGGATTAATCAAGACTGATGTAACAGAGAGAAAATACTGAAACCCAAACGGAGGTTGAGCATGACGGTGGGATGGGAGGAGGTAAACGAAATAGAGGAAAGAACTGGGGAGTAAGGAGCATTTATAGAGGTTTAAATACAGGCACGTACATAGGTGCATATATTTATATATGATGATGGGGAAATAGATCAATGTGCATATACTTATAGGGTTAGTATTAGGACAGCAGATGGGCATTGAAGCTCCACTTAAGTACTTCCTCAGTGTAAAAACATTTTGTTCTATTAAATTGGTATTTCATGATGCTCACCTCCCCAACGTGATCACTGAACACAAATGTGTGCATAAGCAAAAGTGGTGAAGAAAGCTGATGGTGCCCGGCTATCAAAAGATGTAGCGTCTGGGGTCTTAAAGGCTTGAAAGTAAACAAGTAGCCATTTAGCTCAGAAGCAAGCCCACATGGAAGACGCATGTCAGCCTGTGCGACCACGAGGTGTCAAAGGGATCCGGTATCAGGCATAAAAGAACTAAAAATTATATCATTATAAATGAGGGGAAGTGCAGAATGGGGACCCAAAGCCCATGAATAAGTGAAGTGACATCCTTTTACAGAGGCGTTACAGCAAGGAGAGGAGCCAGTCAAGGTACAGTGTAGTAACAATGAAATGTGCAACTTTCCTCTGGTTCTCAAATGCTTCCTCCCCCCCACTATCATGATCCCAATTCTACCCGACAGATCTAGCTAGACCAGGGGATGTATACTGGAGTCAGAAACTTAAGGAATTTAAGATAGACAATCTCTCGGGACTGGGGAGGGGGGAGTGGTGATACTGGGAGGGTAGAAGGATGGTGAAATAGAAAGGGGAAACTAATTTCAGGGATCTACATATGACCTCCTCTCCAGGGTGCAAACAACAGGGGGGTGGGTGAAGGGACACACTGGACAGTGTACGATATGAAAAGGTAACAACAATTTGTAAATTATTAGAGTGTCATGGGGGAGATGGAGGGGGGAGGGGAAATATTGGGAGCTGGAATTAAAAAAAAAAAAACTAGAGGAAAGGGGGAAAGAGGAGCTTATACCAAGGGCTCAAGCAGAAAATATTTGGAAATGAATATGGCAGCATGCGTACAAATATGCTTAATATAAATGATGTATTGAATGTTATGAGCGATCAGAGCCCCCCAATAAAATCTATATTAAAAGAAAAAGAAGTCCTTCAACTCATGTGGGTTGCCGGGTCCAAGGTCAAGGAAGCAGACAGTGGAGAGTCTTCCCTCGGGCACGGCAGGCAAAATCTTCCTGCAGACATTAGTGGGTCAGCAACAGTCAGTGGGAGCTTCGTGAAGCAGACCCGGGTGGGAGATCAAACTCACGCATGTCCGATAGGACCCACCAGCCTCAGGCTCAAGCCATGTATGAACCAGTCGCGTGGTGAAGCCGGTCCCCAAGGAGCCTCAAGCTCTAGTGACAGGATCCACGGGTGAGCTTGGCCCGCAGGTAGTGTAGCTCACAGGTTGAGGCAGAGAACTAGCTACAGCAGCAACAAGGTGGTCTGAACAAGAGAGATCTGGGAGGCCAGCCGTCTTCATTTAGCTCCAATCAAGCGGTGACTGGATCACACGCTGCCCACAAGTTCCTATGGGCCTCGTTGGCACAATAAGCCTGACTCTCACGCTGGTGTTGGCCATGCTGGCACCTCTGGGCCCTGAAGTGACCCCATAGGGCATTCATAAACACCATTCAGTGGGAACCTTCACCTGAGAGTCCCAGAGGCTAACTCGAGGACTATAGTCAACGGGAGGCTGCTCACCAAGAGGGAGCCTGGGCCCTTGGCAGAAGGGGCCAACCCACCCACCAGCTGGACCCGCAGCAGAATCTGCTGATTCACAGGGGCTCGTGCAGCCGCGGCTGCTAGCACACTCCCTCATCTCCAGCTGTCGGCCAGAGCATAATTGTAGCTGTCGTTTTGGCAGCGAGGTGCTGTGATGTGTCCTAAGACGACAGACTGTCTCCGCTTCCCAACAGTAAGCTTGGGGAGGGAGAGAGCCGCTCTGGAACGTTGACAGTCTGTGTGGCGTTCACCGTGCACTGGTGAGGCCTGCCTCTGCAACGAGAGCAATGCAATTCGATGGCAGCAATTCATCAGAGTGGGGTAATTGGTAATTGGGGTAATTCAGTGGTAATTGAAAGGGGGTGTCTTTGGCAGTCTTTAGATTCATACACAAGTCGGACTCAACATGTGTGTGTGTGTGTGGGGGGGGGGGTGAATGAAGGATTGAATAGTGGGTGCCTGGTGTAAGTAGATGGTGCCAACAGTATTTCTGGGCCCCAGCAGGGAATTAAGTGGCGTTAAGGTTAGGCTGTGGAGCTTGGACTTAATCCTGCATGCAGTGGGGAGTCACTGAAGGACTTTAGTGGGACAGTGATGCAGACAGGTGGCATTCAGGGGTCTGGACTCAAAGATCCCCAAGGAATAAGGCTCTTGCTTCCTCCGACGGTTGATGAGAAGTGGCTTGATGCTTGCCGGGAGAGTCTCAGTCGTTGGAAGCAGAGTTTGCCCTGTGAGCAGGGCCAGCCTTAGGCAAGACAACTGAGGGAGACATCGGGCTCATGCCTTCCTCCTTCTTCCATGCCAGGAGGTCAGTAGTGACACACCTGGGGGCGGATGCGTCAAACGCAGGTACTCCACATGCTGGTACCAATGGTCATGGACAGGGCGGGGTGGGGAAGGTTTGGGGCTGTGAAATGGGTCCAGTGCCTGAGGAGAGTTCCCCTCTCACTAAGAAAGCAGCAGACCTCAGCAGTTATACTTGGCGGAGGGAGGACTCCCCAGAAGGAAGGTTCTTTCCCCATATGCTCATATACTTAAGACTGGTGTACAGGGGTACAGAATGCATTGGGAAATGGAAGGTAGCAGATGCAGTCAGGGTAAAATTTATACCTTATAATCTGTTTAAATTTGCTCTAATGTTTGATAGTTTCTGCTTTCTTTTTGATGGAGGCTTTCATCTGTTTTGCTTTGTTGATGTTAGCTTTTTGTTTGTTTTCATTCTTATGTCTTTTTTTATAAATCATTTTATTGGGGGCTCATACAACTCCTATCATAATCAATACATACGCCAATTATATGCAGACCACATTCGTTGCCAGCATCATTCTTGAAACACCTTCCTTCTACTTAGGGCCCCGATACCAGCTCCCCAGATTTCCCCTCCCGACCCGCCCCCTCCCCCACGAACCCTTAACAAGTTACAAATTGTCATTATTTTGTCATCATACACTGTCCGATGTGTCCCGTTACCCACTTCCCTGTTACTGGTACCCCAGAGAGGAGGTCATATGTAGATCCCTGCAATAGTTTCCCCCTTCCTACTCCATCTTCCTTTCACCCTCTTGGCATAACCACTTTCACCCCTGTCCCCAAAAGATCTTTCTGTCCTGAATTCCCATGTGTCCGGCCCCAGTGTACATCCCCGGATCTAACTGGATTTGTCAGGTAAAATTGGGATCATGATGGTGGGGAAGAGGAAGCATTTGAGAACTAGAGGAAAGTTGCATATTTCATCGTTGCTACACTGTACTTGATGATGAGGTGTCCAACGCATCAGGCATCAAAGAATTAAAAAATATATCGTTATAAATGAAGGGGAGTACAGCTTGAGGACCCAAAGTCCATCGACAGCTCTTCGATGTCTGATCCCGTGGACACCTCATCGTTGCACAGGCTGGTGTGGTTCTTCCAGGTGGGCTTTGTTACTTCTGAGCTAGATGGCCCCTTGTTTATTTCTAAGCCTTTAAGACCCCAGACACCGTATCTTTTGATAGCCGGGCACCATCAGCTTACTTCACCATATTTGCTTATGCACCCATTTGTTGTCAGCAATCATATCAGGAAGGTGGGCACACAATGATATGATTTCTAGTTCTTGAAGCCTGATTACTGATCCCTTTGACACCTCGTGGTCTAATGTCTTTTTGTATATAAAATCCATAAGTAAATCTGTGGGATGAAGGGTTCCTTGAGGGCATAGTAGAGGAGGTTGGGGGGAAAGGGGATCTAATAACAATGAGTACAAGAATGATAACACTAAAACCGATGGTGGTGATGACTGTACAGGTCTCCCTGATGTGACTTAAATATATATATATATATATATATCTGTTTGTGTGACTGAACTACTGAATTGTATGACATGTGAATTGTATGCCAATAAAAGTGTTGGGGGTGGGGGAGGAAAGACTGGTCTGTAGGATTGGTGTTGGCTTGGGCGTTGTAAATGGTAAGGACTTAACTACTAGCTGAGAGGTTCGCAGTTGGAACCCATCCGAGGTTTCTCAGGCAATCTACTTCCCCCAAACCCCTCTGGAGCAGTTGCTGCCTGGTTTCAGAATTGGCCTAACTGCAAGTGACAAAAATAAAAATTGTTGATTACACAGAGAGAGAGAGAGAGAGAGAGAGAGATCCACCCTGGAGTACAAGAGCCAGAGCCTGGGAGGAAGCAGACATTCATTGACAAAATGTGTGTGTACCTTTCTCATCTGTGCATTATTATGCAAGACGTGGTTTGGCAGTGATTCTCCCCTTTCCACAGAAACCTTCAAGCCAGGGAGGGCAGGATGCTTGTCAAGTTGTTGGGGAGGAGGGATGGGTGGTTCCCACTGCCGCTCTCTCCATGGAGAGTTCTGGAGGCTGGCCTCCCAGAGGCTGGGAGAGGGGGAGGGGTGCAGGAGGGAGGGGCAGAGCCCCTAACCTGGGCAGCTCCTGAAACAAAGTGGGTGTAATAGGGACCTGGAACCTATTGGTTTATGGGTGGATCTGGAACCTTCTTCCCTTCCCTGAGGGCAGGTAATGGGTTGTGTAACTGATTGGTAGGAAGATTAGGGATAAGGGGGGTAGTCTTCACCGAATGCTAAATGAAAATTAGCTGGCCATGCCCCAACAGAGGGGTTGGAAAGAAATCAGGCTCTCATTAGACACCTATGGGGCAAGCCAAAGCTGGACACACACAGACCAAGGTCACCTAGGTACAGGTGAAGGTCAACCTGGGCCGGCACACGAGGCATCAGCGACATCATGTCACAGGTGATCCTGAACTCAGCCCCTGAGAATGGCCAAAGGCCTCAGCCAACCCCCTTCAAGTAGGGTAGGAGGGATAAAAAGCAGTCGCCCTCTTGTCCCTCACTCTTGAACTCCTTCCCCGGGGTCTGTGCGCTCCCCTGAAGTGGCCATCTTCACTCGAGAACTCTTTCATCCTTTCCAGAGGTGGCATGCACCACCTGAGACCGTACGACCCCCAACGTCCCTGTCCCTCAAAAAAGTTACTTGGATTTACAAAAGTGTTTCCTTCAGCATCGCGAAGCAAGAGCCAAGGAAAACCACCCCAGAAACGTCGCCTAGCCCCCTCTGGCAGCTCACAGCCGGCTTGGGGCAACCTGCCACGGTGTCGTTTTGTCAGTTTCCGATGCTTTTTCTTTCAAAATTCATAGCATCTGACAATCACGTGTGTCTGGTTGTTAAAAAAAACTTGTGGCGGGATACAGTGTGCAGTCCCCAAAGTCCCAAACAGCCACACATACAGCTTAATAAGTAATTACAAAGTGAAACTGCTTTTTACCTAGTAGAGTATTTTTAAAAGGAAACAAAGTCATCCAAAAACACTTTCCCTAGACAACTCCCACTGAAATTCTTTTAAAATAAATAGACCCATGCACTGCTGAACGTTAAGATAATACACAATGATCGCAGTGCCGAGGGAATGCCGGCTCCTGCCATTCCCCTGCCCCCACTAGTGACCACTGACGATTTCTTTTCTTTCTTTCTTTTTTAACAATTTTATTCACACATCATCCACATATCATACAATTCAATAGTTCAACCATATCAAGAAGATTTATACAATCTTTGCCACAATCAATGTTAGAACATTTTTTCTTTTTTAATGGTTAAATCACCTTTAAAATGAGTTGTATAACGGCAATCGGTTCTAGTGCTCCCTCCCCACCACACACACACATTATTTGCTCCCCAAACCCATCACCCTCAATCCCCTCACCCTCCCCTCCTCCCACTCCCCACCCCCTCACTCCCTGTGAACCCTTGCAACACTTATGATTTCCATGGATCTACTCCTTCTGTGCTTCACTACCTGGGAAACTCAACAGAAATATTAAAACAAAATAAAGCGGTAAGGATAAAATAAAAATAATAATATAAAGATAAAAATACCAATGATGAGTAAGAAAAAAAACCACCATCAATATTTTCAAAGCCAGGAAAGAAATTGTGTTATGGAATAAGCAAGAAGTACTTATACCTAGAACAAATTCAGGTTGGGTCCAGAGGAAGGTCAACTGACCAAGTGTCGAGTTTGACCCACATTGCCAAGATGACAACGGTCTCTATCTGAGAGCAAAGCTATTCCAGACCTTGCCTGTGACTGGAGGGGTTCCACCAGGGGCTTCATCTGTCTAATGACTCTGGATTTGGATTTGGGGGTCCCATCGTCCTCCAAAACTTCCTACAAATTGGACGCTTACAATTTTAGCACTGATATTTTCCCCTTCATCGTATTTGAACTTTGTTGTTGTCATCTGTGGATCACACAGGCTGGTGTACTTCTCCCCTGTGGACGTAGGTGACTCCTCACTTAGACGGCTGGTGTTGGCATAGAAGCCTGTAGGAACCCAGACACTCTGTCGACTGATAACCAGGCACCATCTCCAGTGACCATTTCCTGAAGGCGAAGCCACATTGTTAAAACTAACTGTTCTTGAATTTGGGTTAGAGTTACGTGGAAGCCCAGACCCTAACAATTTCTTGTGCGTATTTCCTATTTTGCTCTCTGCATCTGTCATGCTGCTTTTCTTTTTGGTTTTTTTTTTTTTCGGGTTTTTTTTTGGGGGGGGGCATCACTGCCCTCGGGTGGTGGGAGTAGGAGGTCCAGCCTTTGCTCTGTGGAGCTGGAATCGAACCTCCATCCCAGTGGGCCGCAGTCCCGCACACAACCACTCCGCCACCGGGGCTCAGCCCGCTGCTTTTCTTTTTAAATAATAGTTTATTATGCTTTTGGTAAAAGTTTATACAGCAATTTAGGTTTCTAGTCGATCATTCTGCACACATTATTCAGTGGTCATATTCTCACATTGCAAGAACATTTCAATATTTCCATTCTGATTGTTCCATTTCCCCTCATCTAGTTTCCCTGCCCTTTAGGTTCTCGATTTCCCATTAAAATAATTCGGTGGTATAGTGGTTGTGCGCGGGACTGCGGCCCACTGGGATGGAGGTTCAATTCCAGCAGTGGGGTTGGATCTCCTACTCCCACCACCGGAGAGCAGTGATGCCGGAAAAAAAAAAAAAAGGAATGAAAGGTTCTGTTCTACATGTTGCTCCCCTTCTATCAGGAAGCATTTATTGTGGTCCTACTTAGGGTGGTTGGTGACTGTAGCTGGACACCCTCTGGTTCTTCTGGTCTCAGGATCGATGAGGCTGTGATTCTTGTGAATTCTCAGTCTGGACTCCTCTCTTCTTCAAGGCTTGGGCCTCCCTCTTTCTCTTTTGTTCTTTATAAGTAAAGACCATTAGTTGTAGCTTAAATGGCTGCTCCCAAATTCAAATAATTTAACAACCAGTTTGCTGCCCCAGTGACTGTTTTAAACATATTAAAAAAGGATATACAGAAAGGTAGTTTATTATTTCATACAGTTGATACTTAAATAAGCACAATGAAGAGGTACACAAAGCCAGATTATGTTCTAAGGGTTTTAAATATTCATGAAAAATTTAAATAATACTTGGCAAAAAAAAAAACCACACAATTTACCGTGATTTAAGATATCGCCATATCCCTTCTTGCCTGGTGTCCTCACTTGCAATATTCTTCACTTTTATCTGAGCATCGGCAGCTGTCTGATTTATCTTTAACCATCTTTCCTCTGTGGAAATAGGACCCTGTTCCTTTAAACTGTCAGCTGATTAGACAATAGTCACTGTGTTAATAGTCACGTGTTTGATATATAAGAAACAGGCAACCTCTCTTCTCTCATCATATTATATTTATCTTTGAAAAACTCTAGGCCACGTCTATGGATCTTATAACAATTATTCTGACACTATTTGAAGACTCTCAGGAACTGCATAATACACTCATACTATGTCGTGGGAATTTGAGCTGTAATACAAGGCTGAGACAAATGACAGCGTGTCCCCCCTCTGGCACGTTTTCTCTTTATGTTTGCTTGCTGAAGTAGCACGTGCAAAAAAACCAAAAACGTCATATTTCATCCAAAGTTTAGTGCGTTTTATGAAATGAATAACTATT
The DNA here is from genome assembly GCA_004026705.1 of Nesogale talazaci. NCBI lineage: Eukaryota > Metazoa > Chordata > Mammalia > Afrosoricida > Tenrecidae > Nesogale > Nesogale talazaci. Next base: position 28,148 of record PVJH01026387.1, read on the forward strand.
ACAAGCAGAGTTCCATGTAACTTTTTTATACCTGTGGACAGAATGAACATTATCTGGTTGGTTAGAATACTCTGCTCAGCTAAACGACAAAGAAACATAAGGAATGCAAATTTGTGATTTTCACATGGGGCAGCCAGGCAGCCGCTCACTTTAGAGAGACCGCTGATCGCAATGCCATTTTAACAATCGGTTCACTGAACTTAACAACAACAAAAAAAATCAGATATTGGTTCTGCTGAACTGGTGCGTGCAAACCAGCTGAGTTCCATCCCTGTGCCTTAGCTTTACAGACCACATCGCTGCTCACAAACTAGGAACATGCACTTCATGAACTCCGTTTTGCCAATTGACGGAGAGGTCTTACAAGATGACGGTCTGGATACTTCAAACTCAAGAAACCAGTCTCACAAAGTGTTTGCTTATATCTAAGAAGCGTCTGTTGCTGTGCCCTTGTGCCCTTTTACATGCATATGAATAAATGTGCATCCGTCACAGACATGCATATCTATATAAGGGTAATCAAAAATCATTGCGACAAAATCAAAGAAGCCTATCTTAAACCAAAATATCAAAATGTGAAGCTTGTTTCTCAACACCTCCTCCATCCGGGTTGATGCACTTCGGAGGGTAATTTTTCCATCAAACCCTTCCCCAAAGAAGTCTGCACTCTCTGATTTGCTTCACGTCAGAACAGTGGTCTAGGCATCCCTGTGTTCGTTTGGGGAACAGAACAAGTCTGAAGGGACAAGATGGGGGCTCGTAGGCTTTCTCTTGCTACCTTCGAAGAATAAGCAGGGACATTGTTGTGATGGAAAAGAAAAACCCTTGGTGCCACTCTCTTGGCCTTTTTCTTAGCAATGCAGCTTTTAATTTTCTTAAAACTTCATCATAATAAGCCCCTATGATTATCCTGTGTCCTTCAAGAAAATCTATATGGAATTCCCCCTGGGGATCTCAAAAGTTTTCACCTCAGTGTTCTGAGCCCATGCCTCTGTCTTGCTGGTAACTTGCCCAGCAGGTTTCTTCAGAAGCCACTGTTTTTATTGGACCTTTGTGTTTGGGCAAAAGGCACCCTCATGAGGCTAATCATTTTATTGAGGGCTCTTACAGCTCTTATAACAACCTACACATCAACGGCATCAGTCACATTTGAGCATATGTTGCCATCATCACTTTCAAAGCTTTTCCTTTCTACTTGAGCCCTGGGTATCAGCTCCTCTTTTTTCACCCTCCCTGACCTCGTGAACCCTTGATAAATTATAAATTATTATTATTTTCATAACTTACATTAGCTACTGCCTCCCTGGGGTGGGGGAGATGTTGTACATCGATCATTACAATCGGTCCCCCCCTTCTTCCTCTTCTCCCCCACCTTCTCCCTATCCTCATGGTATCTCTACTCCCATTACTGTTCCTGAGGGGTTTCTCTGTCCTGGGTTCTGTGTGTTGAGCCCTCCTGTCTGGGCCACGTACGTGTTTCGGTCTAGCTGAATTTGTAGAGTAGAACTGGGGTCATGACAGCAGAGGGGAGGAAGCATTAAAGAACTCCAGCAGTGGTTCTCAACCTGTGGGTCACGACCCCTTTAGGAGTTGAACGACCCGCTCACAGGGGTCACCCGATTCATGGCAGTAGTAAAATTACAGTTATGAAGTAGCAATGAGAATAATTGTATGGTTGGGGGATCATCACCACGTGAGGAACTGTATTAAAGGGTCTCGACATGAGGACAGTCAAGAACCACTGACCTAGGGGAATGTTGTGTGTAACACAAATTTTTTACTGAGAGAATTTGTCTGCAGCTCCCTACTGATCACAGAGACAGCTATCTAAACAGCTTTTCTTTGGAATAAACCTTCCCACGTATGAATCCTCATAGTAACACTTGCTTACTTACTTTGGATCTTGAACAGTTATGGAGCCTTTCCATGCACATTCAGACAACCTGTGTGACTGGCGTACTGGGTTAAAAGACTTACAAACAG
>PVJH01026388.1:0-30127 GCA_004026705.1 Nesogale talazaci
AAAGGTCTTAATCAACTCAATGTGCCATCTCTCTGGGGGCTCCTTAGAGACCCAGCTTCGTTCTTCTCCAATGTCTCCTCTTGGAGTTGTACCTGATCTTATTGCCAGTTTTCATTCGAATCCATTGGGGAATGGGCCGATTTTGCTTCTGTTTCTTGGCCAGGAATCTCTTGATCCTGAAAGTCTTATGAGACGACATAGTGAGGTCGGAGCAGAGGCACACCAAAATTTTGTATTTTTCTGAGTGTCTTTTCCTTCTTTGATCACTGGATGGTGATCTCCCTTTCATTGAATATTGCTGTCCTCTTCGCCCAAGTTCATACATATATACCCTCTAAAGAGTGAATAACCCCTTCATCCATCCCTGACAACCATCTTCTGTTTTCTTGCTGATTTTATAATGTGATCTCATTTAGTAGTCATCCTTTTATGATGGACTCATTTCACTGTGGGATCACCATTGGACCAACAACCATATGGTTGGCATCTTGAACTCCCAGCTACTCCTGTAACGATTTACAGTTTTGAAAACCTATTTAGAGTGGTTAATAGTGCTGAACTCCAGTAGTGTAGTGGTTGAATGTGGGACTGCGGCCCATTGGCTTAGTGGCTCAAATCCAGCAGCAGCTCTCCAGGAGCAAGGCTGGGTAGCTCCCATGAGCACCAGAGGGCAGTGATGCCCCCCAAAAAATAGAGTGGTTAATTGTTGAAATTGACTCAATGGCAGTGAATAATTAAAAAAATTTCATTCATCATAATATTCTCCAGGTTTATCCATGTTATAAGGAGTTTGGAAGACTTGTCATTCTTTTAAAATACTGGATAGTATTCTATATATGTCATAACTAATCACATACCCACTGATCAATATTTAGATTGGTTTGCTCTTTTTGCTGTTGTAAATCATGCTATTATCAGTGTGCATATACATTCATGTTATTATTCCATTCTCTTATTTCTGTAGATACCTAGTAGTAAGATTGCTGGTTCATATGATATCACTCCTCTTTTTTCTATCAGTTTATTATATGGTAGTGGCTGGTATACTGGAAGCTATTCCACTGGTATTTCAAATATCAGTAGGGTCACTTTGGGTGAATGTGTTTCAGAGACACTTCCAGATTATGACCAAATAGGAAGAAGGAATAGGTGTACCATTTTTGAGGGATTCACCACAGAAAACCTTGCCAATAGCAATGGAACATTGTCTGACAGGGTAACAGAAGATGAGCTCCTCATATGGGAAGCTGCTCAAAATATGATGAAGGGATTGCATCCTCATCAAGGTGGAATTTACCTTAATCATTAACTAGAGCAGGGCTTGGAACCTTCACTTGCTGACAAGGCAATTGACTAAAAATGGGAAGAAACCACTGGAAGCAAACATTATTAACTGAAATGTAGAATGTACACAATATGACTCTAGGAAATTAGAGACTATTAACCATGAAATGGAATATATAATGATTGATATTCTAGGCACTAGTGTGTAGGAATTCATCAATATTTGTCGTTTTCAGTTGGATAGTCAAGTGGTTTACTATGCTGGGGAATGACAAACTTAAGAGGAAAGGCATCACAATCATTCTCAAAAGGAATGGTATCACAGTCTGGATGTGATAAGATTAAGAGCTGTTCACCTAGAAGAAAGACCAGTTAATGTGACAATTCAAATTTATACACCAGCCACTAATGCCAAAGATGAAGAAATGGAGGAATTCTACCAACTTCTTCATCTGAAATTGATCAAACATGCAACAAAATGAATTCATAATTACTGATTATAATGTGAATGCATGAAACAATGAAGAAGAATCAATAGTTGAATAATGTGATTTCAAGGGCAAAAATAAAACTAGAGGTCTTTGGATAGAATTTTGCAAGACCAATGATTTTTTATCGTAAAGAACTTTTTCAACAACATAAATGGTTGTTATACATGTGATTGTTGGCAGATGAAATACACTGGAATCAAATTGACTGTATCTGTGGAAGCTTAGTATTAGTCAAAACAAGACCAGGATTATCTTGTTGAACAGACCATAAGTTACCCAAGTTCAGTTTGAAGAAAGTAATAAGTCCATAAGGAAAAAAATATGACTTTATGTGCATTTCACCTGAATTTAGAGACTAATTTAAGAATGAATTTGATGAATTGAATGTTAATAATTGAAGACCAGAGGAATTGTGGGAAACCTCAAGAATATTATACATGAAGGAAGGAAACATTATTTCAAAGACAGGAAAGAAAGAAGTGACCCAAATGGATGTTAGAAGAGACTCTGAAAGTAGGATATGGAATAAAAGATAAAGGAAAAGATATGAGAATAAGTTTTCACAATAAACATTATAATGAATTATGATAAAGTTATAAATAAAACCCAGAGTTAGAAAATCAAGAGGGAACACCATGTTCAGCATATCTCAAGCTGAAAGAACAGAACAGAAAGCTCAAGTGTTGAGTTGCAATGCTGAAGAATTCTAGAAACCCTAGTTGCCATGGGATAAGTGTGAGGCTGCTGGCCACAAAATTGGTGAATAAAATTTACCAGCTGCTTCACTGAAAAATTATGAGGATGTCAATTTCTATTAAAATTTACAGTCTGGGAAGAATATTGGTTCACTAATATTTGAAACAGATTGATAGGCAAAATAGCAAGTGGTGCAGGAAGCATAAAAAAAGACAGGAGTACAGTCACTGTACCACAACAAAGTTGATTGACATTCTGTTATTTCAGGAATTAGCATTGGATCAAGAACTGAAGCTACTGAAATCTAGGCTGTACTAAAGACATTGGTGAGAGAACAAGACTTTTTCATTGATTAGATATCAGCTGAAATGTTAAATAAAAAAGAGATGCAATACTAGAAGCACTAATTAGTATATACTTAGAACATTAAAAACCAGTTAACTGGCCAACTAATTGGAAGAGATTATATTTGTGCCAATTCCTTGAGAAGTGACACAACAAAATGTGGAAAATGTTTAAAAATATTAATATCACATGTAAGTGAAATTTTGCTGAAGACAGTTTTTTAAATGATTGCAGGAGTATATCAATAAGAAGCAACCAGAGAGTCAAACCAGATTCTGAAGGGGACATTTGATAGAGAGCAGAAAATACCAAAAATATGTTTATTTGTGCTTTATTGACTATGAAAAGGTGTTTATCTGTGTGAATCAAAACAAACTATGGATAATGAAGAAAGGGAAATCTAGGATACTTCATTATGTTCATGTAGAACCTGTTCATAGACCAAGAGACAGTCTTTCTAACAGAACAAAGGGATATTGTATAATTTCAAATGTGGCCAGGTGTTTCCTTCACCATAATTATACAATCTCTATGCTAAGCAAATAATGTGAGAAGTCACCTCATCAAGATTGGACTCATTAACCATCTGTGATAAACTGATGACATCAACTTGCTTGATAGAAGCAAAGATGTCCTGACATGTTTTTTGATCAAGATCAAAGAATAAAACTTTCTGTATTGACTACAACTCAATATAAAAAAAAGGAAACTCCTCACAACTGTACCAATGAACAACAATATGATGAAAGATTGAATTTGTCAAGCATTTTATTTTACTTGGCTTTACCATAAATTTCCTTGGAAGCAGCATTTAAGAACTCAAAGACATTTTCCATTGAGCAAATTTGCTACTTAAGACCTTTAAAAAAGTGTTATGAAGCAAATATATCACTTTGAGGACAAAGGTGTGCATGAATCAATTCAATGCCTCTTCAATGATCTCGTGCATGTAAAAGCTAGAAAATTAATAAGGAAGATCTACCCAGTAACTGATGTATTTGAATGATAATGTTGGCAAGTACTATTGCAAGTATCATAGACTGGCAAAAAGAGAAAACAACTTAGTCTTGGAAGAAGCACAATTAGAATGCTCTTTAGCAGTGAGAAGAGCACCCTTGGGACATGTTGTCAGGATATACAAGTCCCTGGAAAAGGGTCCCATGCTTGGTGAAAGAGAGGGTCAGTAAAAAAGAGCCTCACTAAAATAAATTGACACAGGGGCTGCAGCAACACACTCAAACATCATGACCAGTGTGAGGATAGCTTAGACCCAGGCAGCATTTTGTTCAGTTGTACATATGATCACTATGATTTGGAAATGACTCAATGGCCCCTAACAACAACAACAACAACATGCAGAGGGAGTTAGATGTGGAGTCCTAAAAAAAACATCAAACCAAATTAATGGACAGGATTTTCTGGTTGATTTCTATTTCACCTTGGAAGAAGACCTCGTATAGTGTCCCATTGGTTGAATCAGTCTACAGTCCCACTGTTCCTCCAGTTGCGGTCCCAAAAATTCATATGGGCAGATCTACCCTGTCCTATGGGGTCACTGTGCATTGGCATTGACTCAACAGTAGTGAGTATAAGAACCTGAGTATTTTAGACTATTCATATGCTTTCCAGCATGTTTCTGTGTATTTTTTTTTTTTGCTCTTAAGGTCCTCCGTGGGATGGGTTGACACCATGGATGCAGGAACAATTGGAAGCTGCTGCAGGCCCTTGGAGCGTTTAGTTCTATAATGCACCGGGTCATTATGGGTTGGAACTGACTGGAAGGCGCCTAACAACAACAGACATTAATGCTTGCGTGAGATGGTATCTTGTTCGGGTTTGGTTGCTCCAATGGATAATTCCACTCTCAAGTCTGGAAATAGATTCACCCCAATGGATCAAGTTCCAGCTTGATAAGGTGAGCAACAATACCACCGAGGTACGTACTCCTTAGAACCATCACCCATTCAAGACCACAAGGGTAACATTTGCAAAGGAACAAAGTTTAGGAGGTGAATAAAGGGGATTTGAAAGAAGGATGAATGGAAATGGAGAAGAAAAGGGGTAAAGTTGGATGAGCCCTGTTACATTGTGAGGATGGAAATCAGTGAGAGGAGACAAGTGTATATGATTTGTTTAATGAAAGACTGACGTGTTGGATAAGCAATCATTGTTTTGTTCTCTTGTGCATAGAGTCCCCATACATTGGAACCAAGTCAATAGCACCCAATGACTAGCATGCTTCTCTTTCATTTAGACTGGAAAGTTTTTAGGAATTATATTACTGTAATATAGTCATGTAATGTCAACAGATATTGTGCATATTGTTTCCAGTATTTCTAACAGTTTATATAATTACTCCTTTCATTCTGATTTTCTTCAGGATCAGGTACTGCCATTTTATTTTAATAAGTCATTTTTATATATCTTCTATGATGTTTGACCATATTTTCACATCTTGGATATACTTGTCTATGAAGTGCTTATTCATGCTATTTTCTTCATTTCTCTCAAGTTGTTAAGCTTTTTATAGCCATTTTGCAAAAGCCCTTTATGCATTACAGATCTTCAATCTTTTATGTGCCATCTGCATGCAATTTTGTTTGTGGTTTGTCTATCTATGCTAATGTATTTTTGCATGCAATCTTTTCTCATTTAAAAAAATCACTTCTGTATGTCTTTATTTTGGTTTGGAAAGAACTCTTCAACATCTAGAATATAAATAGATGGTCCTAAAGTTTCTTTTTAACATGTTTTATTGATTTTATGTTTGTTAGATATAAATAGTATAGTTTTCCTTTTTTCACTTTCATAAACTGTGCTGTGCTCTTAAATTAATGACAGTGTAAATTCTTGATGACCTGCTAGAAATGGATTCCTTAGAAGTGAAATTGCTAAGTAATTGAGGAGTGTTCATACACTTAGACTTAATGTACCATACGAAATTCCTTTCCAGAAACTTGGTACCAGTTTGCATTTTGCGGAGTGGGGAACAGACTGTTCTAAGAAACACTGTAATTATACTCAGTGGTTCTTACCTGTTGCCCAAATTATTCTCTTTCCATGTGTAGAGTTACAAGCTCTAGTTAGTTCTGTTTTCTATCAGGAATGAGTCAATATGTTAATTCTACTTGCACCAGATAGTAAATTGCAGTTACATTTTTTAAACTTACATGGATACCGTCTAAAAAGCTTATATATATTTTATACAGGTATAGCGTCATATCCTTGGCCTCAAGTAATTTCAGTTCAATGGAAAATATCATTACTGATATGGGAAGTCTAAATTAACCTATCCAAATGATTTGAATGGTTAGTCATCACTAAGTTAGAAAAACCTGTCACATTAGCTTCTCAATCCAATGTTCTAAAAAAACTTTAAAAAAGTCTTTGATTATCAAGACATTGGCAAATAGCTCTTTAATTATAATTTCAGAAATAAAATGCTCATGAAACTTATGGCATAATTTTTCTTCAAAAGACTACATAGCCTACCTTTTGAGACTTAAATAGATCTTCATCAAAATGGACAATTTGCTTATTATTACTTATTCTTTATCTTGTTGTTAGTAATTAGGTGCCTTCAAGTCAGTTCCAACTGATAGCAACCATTCATACAATAAATGAAACACTAGCTGGTCCTGGTTCATGCTTAAAATTTTTTCATACTTGAGCCAATTATTACAGCTTTTGTGTATAGAAGACCTTCCTTTCCCTATTTTACTGTCCTTCTACTTTACTGAGCATGATGTCCTTCTCCAGAGACTGTGTCTCCTGACAGCATATCTAAGATATGGTATGTGGAACAAAGTTTGATTTGAAGGAGTATTCTAGCTGTACTTCTTCCAGGACAGATTTGTTGGCTCTTTTGGCAGGCCATTGTGATTTCAATATTTTATCAGTACCATCATTCAAAAGCATCTCTTCTTCTTTGTTGATTCATAGTCATTGTCCAATTTTCTTATGAATATGAGGCAATGGAAAAGACCATGTCTTGGGTCAGGTGCCATCAAAGAAGCATTCATGTTTTTCAACACTTTAAATATTTCTTTGTTCACAAAGAGATGTCCCCAATGCAATCTGTGCCTTGATCTCTTAACTGTTGTTTCATGATCATTGACTGTGGATCTAAGCAAGACAAATTCCTTTACAACTTCAACATTTTCTCCACTTAACATGATGTTACTTATTGGTCCAGTTGTGAGCATTTTTTCCTTTACTTTGTGCTTTTTTGGGGTGTGTGTGTGTGTGTGCATCACTGTCTCTGGTGGTCATGGGCACTACCCAGTGCTGCTCCTGAGAGCCACCGCTGGATTTGAATCTCCAACCCTGCGGGCTGCAGTCCCGCACTCAACCACTTACGCCACTGGGGCTCAGTGCTTTAGTCCATGCTGAAGACTGCAATCCTTAATATTCATCATCAAGTGCTTCAAGTCTTCACTTTCAGTAAGCAAGGTTCTTCCATCTGCATACTTCAGCTTGTCATTACATCTTCCTCCAATGGTGCTGCATTTGTCTTCATATAATCCAACTTTTTGGGGAAGATTTGCTCAGAATACAGTTTGACAAAATATGTTGAAAAGATATAACTCTGATTCATATCTTTTTTAAGCCATGTAGTATGTCTTGGTTCTTCTGTTCTTGCAATTGTCTCTTGATCCATATACTTGTATATGAAATATTTAGGAATTCCCATTCTTCTTAAGGTTACTCATAGTATGTTATGATCTACATGGTCAAATGTCTTTGAATAGTCAATAAACATAAGTAAATATCTTTCTGATATTTCCTGCTTTCAGCCATGATCCATTTAATGTCATTATTGTTCCATATTCTCTTCTGAAACTGGTCTGAGCCTCAGGCAGCTATCAATGCATTGCTATGGGCATTTTCGGAGGATGATTAGCAAAATTTTACTTGCATGTGTTAGTGATACTATTCTATAGATTGAGAACTCTGCTGAGTCACCTTTTTCTGGGATGGGTGCAAATATGGATCTCTATCAGTTATTTGGCCATTAGCTGTTTTCTAAAATTCTTGACTTAGATAACTGAGTGTTTTCAGTGCTTCATCAGTTTGTTGACATGTTAAAACATTTTAATTGGTATTCTATCAATTCATGGACACTTGTTTTTGACTAATTCTTTCAGGGCAGCTTGAAATTTGTCCTTCATTACCTTGTTCATATGCTGCTTTCTGAAATGGCTGGATGTTGATTAGTTCTTTTTTTATACAGTGTCTCAGTTTATTCACTCCATCTTTGCTTGATGTTTCTTCCATAATTCAATATTTTGCTCATAAAATCTTTCAATATTGCAAATTGAAGTTGAATTTTTAAAATTCATTACATTTAAAATATGTAGAAAATGTTCTTCCTGCTTGGTTTTCTAACCTATTTTTGTACATTTTGTTATATTTTACTTTGTCACTTAGAGCTACCTTTTGAAATTTTCTATTTAGGTTTTTTATTTTATCATTTCTTCCTTTTACCTTAGTTTCTCTGTATTACAAATAGTTTTAGGGTTTCTTTTGGTATTCGTTTACATCTTTTCTTTCTTTTTTTCCTGTCTATTGAATGACCCATCTTTCCTCATGAAAATGATGCTCTTGATGTCATTTCACTGTTCAAAATGTCTTCTGTCAATGTGGTTGTATTTGATTTTTTTTTGATATTTGTTGAACATTTGATTTTAAATCTGATCTTGTCATGTTTTTGAAATTCAAGTAAGATAATCTGAAGGTTGTATTTTTGGCTATGGTGAAGTTGCTTTAATTTTCTTCAGCTTACCCTGCACTTACATATGAACAGCTGATATTCACTTCCACTGTTAGCCCACAAGCCATTTTTAACTGCTGATATTGAGCAGATTTTCCATCATCTTTTCACATAGAAATAGTCGATTTGAATTCTATTATCCTATTTGGAGAAGTAAACATTTGTGTTGTTGAAGAAAGATACTTGTGATGAAATGGTTGGTTCTATATCTGTCATGTGATATCCAATTAATTTCTGTCACCAAGACCATATTTTTCAGCCACTGCTCCTTTCTCTTTCTTTCCAACTTTTGTGTTTCAATTTCCAATAATTCTCAATGCATCTCAATTGTAAGCTTGATCAATTTCAGATTAAATATATTGATAGAATTCTTCCATTTCTGTTCCACTAGCTTTATTGGTTGGTGCATCAATTTGAACAAAAATCATATTGACTAGATTTCCTTTTATGTGCATAAATATTGTACTGTCATAGACATCACTATACTTCAAGATAGATCTTGAAATTTACATTTTTATGATGAATGCACTGCTATTCCCAGTGAATCTGTGTTTCTTGGCATAGTAAACCCCATGAGTTTCTGATTCAAAATAGTCAACACTAGTCCATTTTAGTTCACGCACACCTATCATTCTTTATGTATTCCATTTCATTTTGCCAACTTCAAAGTTTTTCTGGGGTTATATTTTATATATTATAAATTCCAAATATTCATTAATTTTTGTAGCTGTTTCTTCTCATTTTGAGTCCAGCAAATGAAGGCCCCATGTTTTGAGGGTTGATGTATTTTTTGATGACAGCTTTTCCTCATTCATATTTTGAGTGCTTTCCAACTCAAGAAGCCCATTTTCTGCCAATGTTCTGCTTGAATTTATGAGACTTTCCATATCTGACTATGTTTTGATGATATCTCCATAGTTTTCAGGAATGGGATAGTTTTCTTTTTCACAGTCTATTATTAATTTGGAATCTTTTCTAAAACTTACTCACTTCGGGTGATATACAAGCCACCACTATAGGATAAAGTGACAGACAAGTGGTGAATTATTTTCAAAAGCAGTAAAATAAGCAAGTGTACTTTGCTACAATGGATGAGCTTAGTAGCAGTAAACTAATGACAAGTCTGACATTCACTTAAAAAAAGTTATATCTGGGGATGAGTAAAAAATGAATCAGGATTTCCTTAAATTAGTCCAAAGGATAAGAAAATTTAAACCTTATAGAGATGAAATCTAATGTATTAGATGGTGACTTTGAAAATAATGATGATTGATGAATATTTAAAAAATAATGAATATGATGGTTTTCCTTAGTGTTTAAACATAGGCTTTCATGACTAGTCAGTATTATATTTTCTGAATTTATCATGATATAAAATTATCTTACATAATTTTTTTCTACTACTGACTCAGAAAAATATTTATGCCATATATGCCTATTTATGTATGATAGAACACGTGCCATCCTAGAGTGACCTTCAGCTTCATTCTGAATCATAATGGCAGTCAGAGAACAACAGATTTAGTTATAATGGAATACATCATGCCTTTTTACTGCAAAGTTGCTAACTATAAATGTAAATGATGCTTTAAATATTAACATATTCTAGTAGATTATATTAAGCATGATTTCAGTTGTAGGTAGTAAACAATTTTGAGATGATAGTAGAAAATATAATGTAATTTCACAAATGGAATCTTAATTTTCAGATGTGACTAATAGTTGTAGGCAATATTTGTTTTATTTTATAGGATACTGGGTAAGCTTTCGATTGTCGATCCCAAGACTGGTAGTTCAAACCCACTAGCTGTTCTTCTGTAGAATGCTAAAACTGTCTGGCCCCATAAAGATTTACAGAGAATTGGAAAACATGTCTATGGTTGCTGTGAGTTTAATTGATTAAATGTCAGTGAGTTCGATTGGGTAGTTTTGGTATAGGATTCATTTAATCCCTGCAACAACCTAGAATGATTGGCTGTATTGTTGCAAAATTCTATAGATTAATATACCTCAGTAGAATTTTAAGTAACTTGTCCAAAATCACACAGAAATAACTTGCTTTTAGTGTTTTGTTTTTTGATAAACACACCCTCTCTACAAGATCTTTTTGGTAATCACGCTATTTTTTTAAAACAATGCTAATTTTTTTTACAACAAAGAAAAAAGTCAGCATAATGTGTTTATGAAATACATTGAATGGGGAAGGAGTAGTTTGTCAGAAAAGTATTATATGTTCTTGTGCAAAAATGTGCTAAGTGGTACAATGAAATCCAATCACTCAATATTACACCTAAAATGGCAAAGATAACTCATACTATAGATTTATTAATCACACATTATTTAATTAAATTATTTTAGAAAGAACTAGTATAAAAATTCAATAGTTCAACTCAACAACTTTACAAAGTTGTTGATATATATAGATGATATATATGTTTATATATCATCATATGTATGTATGCATGTTTATACCATGCCCACTGCTGTCAATAGATTCCAACTTTGGAGTTTAAATCTTCCCACCTTGTGCTAGCAGCCCAAAGATTATTTCACTTTGCTTCCAGTGTTCCTTATTTATATATACCTCATGTAATTATATTTATGGTCCAGGATTTTAGCATTTTCATTTGCTATTTCAACAGACACTAATTCTTAGAAACCTAGTTCTGGAAACTTACTGTGAAAAAACAAAGTAGAAAAAAAGAAACTCTTTGCAACAAGGAAAATGTAATTGTTAGAAAAATCCTTTTCTGAGCAGTACTAGCCTTGAGCAATAATTAAACAGCTTTCTTAATTTAAAAGACTAATGAAAAATTTAACAGAAAAAAAGATTGTTCATAACTATTTCTTGGCTTAAAAGTTTTGAAAAATTATGTCATCAGAGCTACAGAATAAATCTATCTCTAGAAATATATTGAGTTCATTTAATACCTAACACATAACAAGTGCATATAGTTTTGGTGCTTTTTTTTCAGGACCACATTTTTTTCAGGATTCAAATTTGCAGAGTGGCTTTGATATATAGCACGTACTGAATGTATACACAAGGATTGTAAGATTACAGTACATTTTAAGATCCATTCATATGAAATAGAGTCTTTGTATTTTTATTTGTGATAATGCTTTTAGAAATATACACAGAAGCACGAACACGTTTATCCTAAGTCTTTGAGGTTGTAATTGTTGGTGTTAGTTGCTGTCCAGTTGGTCTGACTTATAGTAATTCCATGAACAACAAAACAAAAACCATAGCATCCTTGAAACTGTTGTTTGAACCCAGAAACCACTTTGGCAATGTATTTCTACTTCACTGACTCTACTTTACCCAGCTTGGTGTCCATTTCCAGGGATTAGTTCTTCCTCTTAGCATGTTCAAAGTATGTGCATTGAAATCTCAGGTCTTATTTCTGAGGAACATCCTAGGTATACATCTTCCCAGAAAGATTTGTTTATTCTTTTGATAGACTATGGTATATCAATATTTCTTATCAGATCATCATTTGAAAGTGCAGTTTTCTTCCCTGTATTTCTTATTTATTGCCCACCTTTCCCATGCAAAAAAGTGGCTGAAAATTCTATGGCTTGTGTCATGGTCACCTTAGCTTTCAATATGACATCTTTGCTTTTTAACTCTTTAAAATGATCTTATGAAGTAGATTTGCCGAGGGCTATATTTTACTTGATTTCTTCACTGCTGCTTTCAAGGGTGTTGATAGTTGATTCAAGTAAAATGAAAATCTTGATGACCTAAAACCTTTCTTTGTTTACCATGACACTGTTTATTGGTCCAATCATAAGAATGTTGGGTTTTGCTTTATATGAGTTGTGATGCATACTGATCATTGTAGTCTTTGATTTGATTCTCATCCCTAAGGACTTTAGTCATCTTTGCTTTCAGTAAACAAGGTTGTGGCACGTATTTCAGGGTGATTATAAAACTTCCTTCAATTTTGGTGTTGAGTTCTTCATTATCTAGTCTAACTTCTTGGATGATTTACTTGGAATTCAAATTATGAATAAGTATATCAAACAAGTTGTCCACCCACCCCTCTTGCTGTCCCTGCCCTCCAAAATTCACTGCCATCAGTCAACTGTGACTTGTAATGACTTTCTGGGAAAGAGAAGAACTGCCCCTGTGGTTTTCTGAGACCGTGTAGGAGCAGAAAGTCCTCTCTTTCTCCCCAGGAGTAGCACAACACATAACCATTGCCACAAAGGGTCCTCTATTGAAGGGCTTCCACCTTGCAGGGCAAAAATCCAGGAAACAATGTATTTCAGGGTTGCATCTATTCAATACATTTTTCTTGGTTTTATGTCATGTAGTATCCCCTTATTCTATTTGAATTCTTGCTCCTTTGCCTATGTTTAGGTTCCACACAAACACAATCAAGTGTTTTGGAATTCTTACTATTGGAAATTTTCATCCAATATTTGTTATGATCTACAGAGTCTTTGGTGAATGAAACATAAACATCTTTCTGGTATTTTGTGCTTTCAGCTAAGATTCATAAGATATCAGCAATGATATCCTTTGTTCCATATCATCTTCTGAGTGTGTTTTGGATTACTAGCAGTTCACTGTTGAGGTA
This sequence comes from Nesogale talazaci, assembly GCA_004026705.1. Lineage (NCBI taxonomy): Eukaryota > Metazoa > Chordata > Mammalia > Afrosoricida > Tenrecidae > Nesogale > Nesogale talazaci. Next base: position 13,179 of record PVJH01026388.1, read on the forward strand.
TTGCTTTAAATGTTTTTGAATTATCTTCAGCATAATTTTGTCTGCATTTGTATTAATGATATTATTGGATAATTTCTGTATTCTGTTGGATCACTTTTTTTTGGATGGGCATTAAGATGTATTCAATACAAGTGGTACTTCTGGCCATAACTGAAGACCAAGGATTGCAGCCTTAAGTATGAGTTAAAACTCACTGTAAAGACAATCAAAATGCTCACAAGTTCACCAATATGTGACATCTTTACAAATGAATAAAAGTTTGACTGTCAAGGATTTCATTTTGCTTGGATTATTGACCCACAATCAATAATCATGGAAGCAGCAGTTAAACTGCACAAGACCTCTTTATAGACTTGAACACAGGGAGGTTCTATTGAGGACTAAATTGTACCTGACCCAAGCCATGGTATTTTGAATTGCTTCATATGCATGTGGAAGTTGAATGTTAAATAAGGAAGACTAAAGAAGAATGAATGTGTTTGAATTGTGGTTCTGGCAAAGAATATTGAAAGGACCAGTGGTTGCCCAAGAGGACAAACAAACATGTCTTGGAAGAAGTACAACCAGGGTGCTCCTTGGAGTCAAGCAGGGAAACACTTCATCTATCCCACTTTGAGTGTGTCATCTAGAGAGACCAGTCGCTGGGACAGGACATCATCCTTGGAAAACTAGAGGGCAGTGAGAAAGAGGAAGCTCCTCAATGAGATGGATTGCTACAGTGGCTGCACCAACAATTGTTGCTTCTAGCAACAATTGTGCGGATGGTGCAGGACCAGGCCGTGTTCCACTTTGTCATGCGTGGGGTGGCTATGAGCCAAACCAGCTGGATGGCACCTAACAACAAAAACAAACACAATTTCTTATGTAGTGCATTACCATTTTGGACTGTATATCTGTAACGATAACCCCTCTTTGGAGGGAATTCTGTGTTACAGGATGAAGGGGGCTTCCTGTCCTGACCTTAGTAGAGAGTGCGAACCAAGTTACACCCTTTGTTTCCTTTAAGGCATCTTTAAGATTGCTTTACTAGATGATGTGACTGAAGACACCATTTTTCCTTTTTTCTTTAGGGCTATTGTTGGATCAAAGATAAAAACCCCAATGTCATAGAAGTCATTCCTCTGTCTATTAGAGTCACTCTGGAAGACTGAAAGAAACTCAGATCTCTTCTTTTGTAAGATCTCTTCTGAAATGGTAGTAATTTCTGATGTCAGATGCACCAGAGATTTTGGCTAAAGAGGAGGAGCATTGCTGAGAACTGTGGGACTATGAAGTTGAGTGAGATGGTAATTTTCTGGTCCGTTGGGGCAAAGATCAAGGGACCATGTGGCTGAGAGAGACTGGAGAGAGACTTCATTGTTTGCTGACAAGAGGTATTGCTTTGGATTAATACCTGTGTCCTTACTGTTTTCTGATCCTTATTTTTGGCATTTGTGGTTGATATGTAAATACAAGCACCAGTCATATTAAATTGTCTTCCTTGTATGTGAATGTTATCCTATCACTATCAGCTGTGTACTTCACAATCTTGAAATCTTCTTTTTCATTAAAAATGTGACACCATTACTCTTCCATAGATCATTCTTGGCATGTGGAGCCATGTTTCCCTGTGCTGTGCCATCATTTTGAGTCTGAATCCTTTTACCTGTCCAGAGCAACAGCAATAATTATTGGACAATGTGACTTTGGGTCCAAGGACACCTCTCTCCAGAATTAGACAAATATACCAAATGAGGTATAGATAATTCTGAAAATCTGCTGACCTTCCCTCTAAAATAGAAAAGAGAGGAAAGAGCGAGTCATTCCACGTGTTTTATCTTCACTCAGGGATATCAGTATCAGCTGTCATGAAGTCAATTATGACACAAGGCAACCTCATTTGGGTCACACAATAGAACTATGTTCCAATGAGTTTTCAATGACTGGGAAGTTGGAGGTGGATAGCCAGGCTTTCCTATGAAGGTGTCTTTGGGTGAATTTACACTGCTGAGCACATGACCATTGCTACTACACAGATAGGCTTCCATAGGTATGCTGTTTCTTAATCTCTGGGGAGAAACACATGATAGGACAAAGAAATACCATGCTCTCATGAAAAAAATCTATTAATAGTTAGGAATATGTGTTGATCCAATGTCTACCATATCTGAGTAAAAGGTGTGTGCAAAGAGGGTTTACAATAATTGTTTAAAAAAGAAATCAGATACCTTCGTAATAAAATATTTTTCATGGAAATCGAGCACATTGTGATATTTATCCGTGTGTAGTAGTTGCTAGAGACAGATTTAATCTGATATTGCAGACATTTTTTGCTTCAGTTTTGCTCCATAACTTTCAGTTGCTTATTAAACAAAACCACCAGCACAAGCACCAATAGTTGACATAACAATAGCCATAGTGACTTAATACTCACAAAACCTGTCCTCTGAAATCTTTCATTACTCAATCTTCTCTAAAATTCTCCTATACTGTGACTGCATTCTAGGTCAGTTTCTGAGAAAAAAGTATAGATAAAAATTGTAAAGTCGTTGGCCTACAAACAAAATTCAGCTACACATGTTTTTGTTTGATTTTCTTTCTTTGGGGGATTTTAAAAAGATTTGGACTTCAGGTAGAGAATGTTATGATAGCTTATACTCCCCAGCCCATAGTATTTTATCACCACCTGACTTTTCCGTAGGATTCTGGATTGATCTTTAAAAATTTTGACATTTCTTTCTCACTTCTCATACTACATCTTGCTCCCCACAAGAAGCAACACTGATGCATTTGTCATTAAATATACATATAACATTGTAGAATGTTTTATGTTCTTTGTATTTGTTCTCAATTTACATAGATCATATTATATCATGAAGCTTTTTCCAGTTTTCTCTTGTATTTTTAAATTCAATATTATGATTTATAAATTCATGTTGATGTGTGCTATAAGAGCTTTTGCAAAACTGGAAGCATTCTCTATCTGTCATGTACAAATGTGAAGATTTCATGTACAAACCCCAATAGTTGGCTTCTCTTTTGAGTCAACATTTCTGAATGAAAAATACACATAGTATCTGCATTAACTGTTGCTTCTAGAGAGAACATCTTTTTAATGCTAGCAATAGACCTTAATCACTCACTACCTGTCACCTGTAAGCATTTCTGTTTGTCATCCCCAGAAGCTATGAAATGTGAACATGGCTCATAAGGTTTTGTGGTCGGTTATTTTCAGCTGTGACACTGTTTTCATTCATCTCCTTCCTTCCCTTGTCCTCAACACTGTCTCTAGTTTAACTTCTAACACCCACGTTTTTATTGCAGATATTAAATCACTTTTCTCCAAGAACAAAATGTGAGCCTTCACCATTTCTGTTCATATTCACATGTCTACATGGGTCATCCCTTCCTCTATGTAGATTGACTTTTACTCACATATATGCATTTCCCCCTAATTTATGAAATGTATCTTCCATCTGTAAAATTCCTGTTATATAAATCCATTGCAGATATTGCCATGAGAGCCCTGCCTTTTTTTTATTCCTTTCTTATTGTTTCTTTGAGGTAGTATTCCTTTCTGTCTACCACTCTTCATAAAATTAGACTACTTCACCAATGGAAACACTCACCCTTTTTGAAGCATTATGTTTAGTTTGCTTTTATTATTTATTTACTATTTGCTCATCAATCAAAAGATATTTATTCATCTTCTAATAGATAATAGCAATGCTCTTCTAGTTACTTGGTATAAAAAGATGTACAACATAGAGCCAATGTTCAGGAGTTCAGGAATGAAAAGAATGCTTGGAAACTGATTATGATAGCAATTGTGCAATGCTTTTTTATTTATCAAAAGATCATTCTATTGGGGGATCCTACAGCTCTTATAACAATCCATACATCAGTTGTATCAAGCTTATTTGTACATATGTTGCCATCATTTTCTAAACATTTACTTTCTATCAGGCCCTTTGTATCAGCTCCTCTTTTTCCCCTTCCTCCCCCTGCATAATGAGTCTTGATGTGATTGAGCTATGGTATGATATTATATATGTATTTACTCCTAATTGAAAAATAATAAAAAGTGTAGTCAGAGATGGGGGCAATTACACAAAATAGTGATGGCACGAACCACATTTTTTGGTTGGTATAAAGTGTTTGTTAATAATAATTTGGTGCCTATTGGCATTATATTTTCATCTATGATTTAAAAATAGGTTGAAAGTTCACTTAATATCTAGCATTTATTAGTATCTTCATTGTGTTTGAAGAATTCCAGGTTGAACTTCAGTTGAAGCCTGTATTTCCTGTTTTTCTGATATTGGAAGTTATTTCTTTGTTTCCTTTAAGAGAGGCAATAAATCACTTCAACAATATTAGCCTATATGTACCCAAATATATTTTCTCAAAGCTTGTAATACAATCATATTTACTTATACAAGTAAAATTTTTCACATGCCAACTTTAATGTGGCTACATAAAAGGGTTGGCGGCTATTTAAGGATGGAAACTAAAATCTCTTGACTATCTAGTAAATCAGGTCCCTACCAAGATGGATTGGAACAGTGGTCACAACAATGAGCTCAAATATACCAACAATTGTGAGGACGGTGCAGGGCCAGACAGTGCTTCCTTCTGTTGTCCACAAGGTCACTGTGAATCAGAGCCCACTCCAGGGCACCTAACTCCCGCATCAAATATATGCCACTCAACCTAACTCGAGACAAACCACTAATGAGGATGCTATTTCCACTTCAAATCTGACAATAACGACTTTAAGAAGAATAAGTAAAGTGCAAGAAATTACACAAGTAATGTGGGTCAGAACTGAAAAATAATCATAAAATCAGAAAAAGATATATTCAGTATCACAGACATAATTACACTTTGAAGATTAGGCCAACTGTTGAGAACTAGACCAGTACAACCTCCCCTGCTTTCTTCTCCCAGACATTCTTGACAGTATTAGTTCTAGTGTTGCAAGAGAGAGAGAACTTTCTTTGATATATTCCTCACACAGGGGTGTGAGGGTAGGGTAGCCTTAACTTGTTGAGTTGAGAGGCACTAAAAAGGCTTACACAAACAAGACCCATTCCAGAACAAATATGTATCTAAAACATCACCATTTTAGCTTTACCTTGATACCTTAGGGTCTTGTTAATTGGCTTCTATGTCCTTCAGAGTCCCTTTGTAAAATATCAATACTTCCTTGTGTGTTATGATTTAAGTCATTATCAAGACGAACTCAGGGAACGTGTTGGTCTGCACTATTTTCATTGGTGACAGATTCCAGAAAGTATAGTTCCAAGGAATTAGGACAAAAGAAGTTGAGGCTTTCCCATGGGAAGAGAAGCAATATACATGTTGACCACCATGAAAAGATGTGAGAAGACAAACAATATACTTCACTTATTTGCAGTTTATCAAGTTTTATCTGCTCAGTACGTACACAGGCATCAATCCTGACCTTTACAAAAATATTAGTTTTTGACATGACATTGTCATTTTGCCACAGAAATCATTCAATAAAGTAAGCACTATGACTTGGAATGTCTTAACCTTGTTATTATTTTTAAAAAGCATCCCTAGTTCAAATGTGTCAAGTGTGCTGTCTTCTGATAAAGTGCATTCTCTCAAGGTCAAATGAATCCCAGCAGTGAGGCCAGAAATACAGCACTGTAAATGACCTCAGGAGAAATGGGAGGAAAAAAAGAATATTAAGTACTTTTCCATAGTCTAAGACAGCAGGAAACTTTTGGCTAGGTCATGTGACACTTTATTGCCATCACTATTTGATAGATCTCTCACTCCAGGAAAAAACAGAAGTTGGACAGAGTCAGGGGGATCATGAGTCAAATGAAAACCTTAAAGGAGAGACCACAACTCAACAGTACTCTTTAAAGGCAGAAACAGATTATATATAGTTATAGTACTTGATTTTGAAGTTATGCAAATATTGAACATCAATAACTTGGATCTGGTGGGCGACTAATAATTTGTTAGAAAGATAAATGATTAAGAATTTGATCAAAGTGTCTACTAAATCAGAGGTTAAATAATTAAAGGAAAATAATTACATTTTATCTTTCACTTTTTCTGCTTCACAATGTATAATACCATTCTCTGTTGATAACAAAATTTAAATTCTTAATATTCTTAAGAAGCATATTATTCTTATTATTTAAAAATATTATTACTATTATTTAATCCATTTATTCATACTAGAGCATGAACTAAGCCTTGATACATATAAGGAGCTACAGTCTCAGAAACCCAATTTCTTTTCTGACCAACAGGGCCTGAATGAATCCACTGTAGATTCGAGGTCAATGAGTGAGTAAGTCTGTGTACACTAATAGAGTTAATAAAATTCAATGTTCTAGGCATTTTATAGGTCTCAAGCGGACTGGTTTTGGTCATTTGAATCAGAAAATCATGGTTTATTATGCTGGAAATGATAGTTTCAACAGAACTGATACCACATTCATGATCAAAAAGGACATTTCAAGATGTCTTGAAGTACAATGTTGTCTGTGATAGGATTATATCTATCCATATACAAGGAAATCTGGTCAATACAACTCAATTTAAAAAAATCTTATAATCAACCTTTCATTTTGATCTCATTTATTTTGCTTTTTGGAAAGTATGGTTGCCAATTCGGAGTTGCAGATCCTTTCTTTATACAATTCCCACTGTAATACCTCCTTTCTGGGCTGGGTGAAGACCATTGCACATATCAAGGTACCCGCTCTCCAGAATCAGGAACGGGAGGTTTATTCAGGAAGATTTGTTCTTCTGACAACCCTCACATGTCAGGCCTTTTTTTTTTTCTTTAAAGTTAGAAGTTAAAGTATTGTATAGTTTGAAAATAATCCACCTACAAAATAAGGTAGATTTTCAGATGCTAAAGCATTAATTACTTGTCAAAAGTTATATTCTTCCATCCATGCTGTTCCCAGCCTTCGGCAACTCCTTTCGAGATCGTGTTGGTCCTTCCCAGCACACCGGCATCGAGCCTGAGGCTGTTCAGGCCCGGGTGCAGCCGAAGGGGACGACGCTCTCCCACAGGAACTCCCCTGTTGTTGCCCAGGCCAGGACATGCTGAGAGAATTCGGCGTTTTCTGCACAGACCTTGGAGAGGCAAGGCTGCCATTTATCCACACAATCATTCTTGCTTTTGCCACAGGTCTCGGGACACCTGTGGTGCTGCTGGCAGCCCTTCGTCGGGAAAGGATGCCAGTAAAGCTGAACACCAGACAGGGAGAAGCCACATCCATTCCATGGGGTGAGTTTCCAACCGTAAAGTTGAAGAGACTTAAATGCATCACAGCACTCTCGTTGACAGAACCTGTCCTCACCTCCCAGCAGCCTCAAGGTGGTGTTCAGATACGTGTCTATCTTGTGAATGCTATTTTGGATAGTGTACAGCGTGACTCTCCACTTGGTGGCTTGGGGCCTCTCTGGTCCTTGAGAGGAGGGTGAGCATGAAACATGGCTGCCAGACCCTGGCCATCCACTCAGCGCTAGGCCTCCTGGCAACCCCGTGACACCCTAGGCAGTGGGACCACGGCAGGCTCCATACCCAGGCCTGCCTTCCTGTGGGCTGGTCCTCTCTGGCACCCCCAACACCTTCAGTGAGCTGTCTCTGGAGGGAGTGTCATCATGGGGAAGTCTCTTATTCAAATTTGTGCATCAACCACTAAAACTAATGAGGAAGGAGTTGAATAATTCTACCAATGACTGTAGTCAGAAATTTATCAAGCATGCAGATGAGGTGCCCTGAAAATATCTGGTGATGGAAATGAAAAGTTGGGAGCAAAGAAGGAATAAGAGTAGTTGGAAAACATGCTTTTGATGATAGAAACAAAGCTGGACATCACATGACAGATTTTTTTTGCATGATCGAACAATTTTTCACTGCAAGTACCATTTTTCAATATAAATCACTGCTATACACGTGAGCATTATCAGATGGAGTACACAAGAATCAAACTGATTACATCTATGAGAAGAGACAATGGAGAAATTCAATATCAGCAGCTAAAGCAAGGCCAGTCCTGAGTATGGAACAGACCATCAATTGCTCCTATACAAGCTCAGGTTGAAACGGAAAGAAAACAAAAGAAGTCTATGAGAACCAAAACACAATCTTGAATACATCTTACCTGAATTAAAAAAATACCCCAAGAACATATTCGATGCATTGGACACTCATGAAATAAGACCTGACAAGCTATGAGTTGATATCAAAAACATTACCCATGCAGAAAATAAAAAGTTATTAAAGAAAGGAAAGAAAATAAGAGCAAAGTTGACACCACAGGATTTTTTTTTAATTTATTTTTTTTTAGGCATCACTGCCCTCAGGTGGTGGGAGTAGGACGCCCAGCCTTTGCTCCTGGGAGCCGGAATTGAACCTCCATCCCAGTGGGCCGCAGTCCCGCGCACAACCACTACGCCACCGGGGCTCAGCCCCACAGGATTTTTGATACTTGCTTTTAATCATTGTGTAGCTAAAGCAAATGGCAAAAATGATGATTTAGAAAAAACTGGACAGAAAACTTCAATGGCAATTCATGAAGATAAAGTTTTGTACTAGAATGTTTAAAGACAATTTTGAAAGCCTCCCTACCCCCAAAGAGCATGCTCAGCATACCTCAAGAAGAAATAACTGAAGAAAAATTCAAGCTTCCAAGTTGAAAGATGCAAGGATTCCATGTACAAATATTGAACAATGCAGAAAACATAAAAAGAAGTTGGAATGAATGCAAGGAGTACCTGTACCAAAAAGAATTTTTCAATGTTCTGTCATTTGTCATTTCAAGAAGTAACATAAGGTCAAGAAATAATGATTCTGAAGGAGAACATTTCAAGCTTCTCTGAAGGCCTTCAGGAAAAACAAGACTGATGGAATAGCAATTGAAATGTTTCCACAAGTCGACGAAGCACTGGGAGCGTCTGCTGTCCATGACCAGAAAGTTGGAAGATGGCTATTTGGACAGCCAATTGGAAGAGACCCACATTTATGACAATGCCAGAAAAAAGTTATTCCCAAAATGCAGAAGTGATAAAAAACATCATCACTATCACATCTAAGTAAAGTACTGCAGAAGGCACTTTAAAAAATCTTACAACCATATATCAACAGACAGCTGCCAGAAATTCAAGCCAGATTTAGAAGAGGATGTGGAACAAGCAATATCATTGTTAATGTGATATGGATCTTGGCTTAAAGCAGAGAATACCAGAAATATGGCTACTTGTATTTTATGACTATGCAAAGACATTTGATTATATCTATGTTAATGAATTATAGCTAACATTAAGTTGGTAATACTGAAACACTTTATTGTGTTCATGTAGAACATATAAATGGATCAAATGTCAGTCATTTAAATAGAACAAGGAAATACTAAATGATTTTAAATCAGAAAAGAGGTGTATCAAACTGTATCCATTCATTATACCTGTTTAGTTTGTTTGCAAAGAAAATAATCTTAGAATCTGGACTATGTGAAGAAAAAGTTAATATCAGGACTGGAGAAAATCTCAACACTAACCTGAGATATTCAGATGACATCAACTTGCTTGCTGAAAGAAGAAATTTGAATCAATGTTGTTGAAAATCAAAGACTGCATCCTTCAGAATGAATTGCAACTCATTTTATTTATTTATTTATTTTTTGGGGCATCACTGCCCTTAGGTAGTGGGAGTAGGAGGCCCAGCCTTTGCTCCATGGAGTTGGAATCGAACTTCCATCCCAGTGGGCTGCAGTCCTGCGCACAACCACTATGCGACAAGAGCTCAGCCCCCATTTATTTTAACAAATTTTTGGCACTTCATCTACATCTCATAAGCGTTGACATTGAATGAGATCGAACTGAAGGTACAATTGGATTTCAGGAAGACTTGTGAATTTGGTTTTCAGTGTATCTTCTATTGCTTAGCATATTCTTCTTCTCTTCCTAACACTACATAGAACTTTTTTCAATAAAGCCTATCCTGACTTATATTTCCCATAAAGGCTATCCTGACTTGAATTTCCCAAGTAGATGTGTCACTTACTCACATTCTTTGGTTGCTGCTCCATTTCAGCACATATACCTGCTACAAATTTTAACTATATTTATTTGATTCTCTTTAACAGAAGTTTCTTGAACGAAGCCACCATCCTACTCATATTTATTTATCTTTGACTTAATTTCACTATATACGAGTGTTGAAATATATGAATAACATATGCTCTCTGCTTGTTTAGTTTTCTCAGTATGATCAGAACCCTAATGAATGTGGTTACTTAAAAACTAATATGAATTTCATTGATGAAACTCACAATATTGGTCTGGTTGCATGAGGCTTCTTTACCCCCCCGGAACTATTATGACCCCAGGCCTGCCATATACCATGGGCTAGATCAGCCATGAACACAGATAGAGTTCATGACACAGGGAATCCAGGAACAGGAGTGGGAGTAGTGATACCGGAGGGGTCGGGGGAAGTTGGGGAGAGAAGGGGAGAAAAAGGGAATCGATTGTTATGGTCGACACATAACTCCCCACCCACCCATGGGGCCTAACAACAGAAACCATGAGGAAGGGAGAGCGTGGTCTAAGATATGAAAATAACAATAATTTATAATTGATTAAGGGGTAACAAAAAGGCATGGAGGGAGAGGAGCTGATACCAAGGGCTCATTAGATAGTAAATGTTTAGAAAATAACAATGGCAACATATGTAAAGATATGCTTGATACGAATCGATGGATGGATTGATATAAGAGCTGTAAGAGCCCCCAATAAAATAACCATTTGATTAAAAGAACAACAAACTAATCTGAATATCTTGTTAAGTTTTGTAGATTACTTCTATTGGATATTGGTTTTGAGACCTAGGCTTGCCCATCAAAAGTAGATTTTTTTCTCTTTAATCTATTCCCTCTAGCTTTATTTGTAAAATCTGTAAGTTTGAAAGAACATTGTGTTCACGTAAGTTTCATTTTCAGTTCACTTCACCACCAGTTTTATTTGCCCCGTTACTTTTTCTACAAAATTTTTCTTAGTCGATTGAACTGATGTGAATGAATGAAGAGAGCCATTCTTTTAATCACCAGAGTAATTTAGAGAGATTAGTGGGCGCTCAACTCCATAGAATCAAAACACAGAGATAAGAAATTCTGCTTACAACTAGGAACAAACCCAAATCATGCCCATACAAAAGAGAGAATAATTTTGGGCTTATCCAGCTATCTAGATGATCAATTGCCTTGACAATTATTTAAAGAAGACGCTTGCTTCCTCCTCTTAAAAAGGACCTTACCTGTTTCAGCCCACAACTTTCTAGAAGGTTAGAAAACAACACTGCTTGGGATGTTGTTTTGTACAGGGTTGTGTGTGGTGGAGCCAGTGAGTCTGCTTTTAAGGCCCTATGGGGGCCAATGGGCCTTTTCTGCTGGATCCAGCTCTGAGCATTACTGCCACTATGCTTGTGGCCTTAGCAGGATTTGGAACAGACTGCAGGCTGGAGTGTGCTGGCATGTTTCTTGAGCTGTGCCATCTGTCTAGCTTCTTTCCATTCATCAATTTCCTCTGTTTATGGCTAGCCTATCACTTAGTAAAGTTAGGAAAAATATGTGATCTGGGTATTTTTGTCTTTAATTACCTTTATAGATCTTTGCAAAGGAAATTGTTCTATAGTAGATGACTAATGACCATGTAAAATATTCTTTCAGATAGGGCAGTAAATTATTAAAATTAAATATTTCATTCTCAACTAATTAATGAGTCCGTAGAAGTCGTGGTCCTGGGATCGGAATGAACAGTTAAGGACAGGAAGCTAGGGATTGCTGCCTTTGACAATTACAGTGTTTTCTATTGTTACATTGCAAGCTGCTTTTCAAAATCTTCTTTAGACTTAGGTTAAAAACTTAAGAAGCTATTTATTTGCACATATTATCTGAAATATTTAAGCTCTAATTTGGACTAGATCTTCTCTTATGGAAACTGGAGAAAGAAAGTTCTTTTTGAGAGAAGAGTTGCCATAATTTAGAATACATATAATAATTGGAAAAGCTTGAAGAATATTTTTGACATTTCAGAAGGGACATATTTATGTTAATGGGATACTTTTATTTCTATCATAGATGACACAAATGATAGTGTCATGCTGCCAGAGAATTTTCCCAAATCTTTTACATTTTTTAAAACAACTGTCAGATAGGGTAGAGTTAGTCTTTATAGGAAAAAATACCTGGGACAAAAGGTCAGATAGAATCATAGGGGTGAAAGAGAATAACTGTAAAGATAAAATGAAAATGTAGGATTGTATTCTTAATTCTTTAAGTGATGTGAGAAGATCCCTAGTTACAATTTTTTAAAGTTAAAGAAAGAATATTAATGTGCTATCTCACATAACTGCCTGGCAAAGAAACCCTAATTTGCCTAGCACAAAATAATCTAATGAAGCTGTAGCAGGTTAGAAATACAACCTAAAATTCCTGACAAAAGCATCAATTACCAGACACTGCTTTACTTCACATAATTTTAGTTTCATTTCACAGAATGCCTTGTGGACAGAAAAACTTGTAATTAAATTACAAAGTGATGACAACTCTGAAGGCAATTAAATTCATATTTTCCATTCCTCATGGAACCAAGAAAAGAAATGAGAAACATTTCATTTAAATTCCTTAACTATTCCCACTATTCACTAGTAATTGTTAGAATGTAAAGTTATGGCTTTTAACCTAAAAGCAATGGCACAGAGATAAGCAAAAAATATTCTAGATCCTATTCAAACGAGGTACAACAAACTTCCTGCTTGTTAACAGCTTTTGAAAATTTTAAATAATTTCTTTACTTGCTTCTATTAGCCCCTTTGGAAATATATTGAGAAAGAAAGCTGCTCCATAGGTGTTCCTTTATCCCAAGAGGTGAAAATCATTAGCTTCAAAAGCAGTTTGTTTTTACTCTCCCCTAGCCTATCTTTTGAAATTATGATTTTCTTTATTTGGCATAAATGTTTCTAACATGAAAGGGTGTGTGTACAAGCCTGGGTTTTCCAGAGAGAGAAAATCAGTGACACTCATGTATGGGTAAGAAAGGACTTTATATCCAGAAAGAAGAAATTTATATTAAGGCAGCCTCCCAGGCCTGCTCAACTCAAGTCCATGTGGAAGAAGCAGTGTGCTCCTGATGCAAGTAGCTGTCAATCAGGAAGGTGAAGTGGTAACCGTAGAGACGCCAGGTCAGTAGTTACAGATTTGTGAGGCTGTAATCAGCAGGAGCATAGTAGCATGTCAACAGCTCCTAGAGCCATTCGTCCACATGAGCTGTCTGTCCAGAAGCCAAGCACAGGAACCGAGCAAGTAGGGAGGTGAGGGGCAAGAGAATGTGACATATTCTCCAAACAGGTCACAACCCCAAGGAGATAGTTTCTTTTTGTAGGTGCCAAATTGGCACAAAACCTAAAACAAGCCTGGGTGATTGCTCATGGTAGGCTGCAAACATTAACATGATTTCCCTCCTATATCACTGACTTGCACTCAGATGGTCACACATAACTGTAAGAATGATGCTTACTGTAGTTTAGCTGCTTGCATAAGAAAATAACAAAGGGTTAGTTTGTGCTAAAGGTGGAATCAGTGCACTGCTTTAGAACCTGGTACATTCTCAAATTGAGGTGAAGAAACAATATCAATGACCACAGCTTTAGAAGCATAGGAAGTAATGCATCAGTAAATCAAATTAGAAAGGAGGATCAACAGAAGGGTAAAATAAGGAAGAGAGGGAAGTCTACCATGAAGAAGTCAAATAAAAAAGTATTAGAAATCATACATGAAAAACATGTGATCTGCCAACTTTTTTCAAATTTAGGGTGCTGTATGTTGTCATGTCCTGAGAACAGATGTTTAAAGAGTATGGGATTGTCATGGGAGGGGATTCCTTTGAAGTTTTGTCTCTTTGAAACCCCCTTTCTAAATTGATTTAGATCCTTATTCAGATGCTTATTTTTGTGTCCAACAACTTAAACAATGCATCGAAAGCTGTAATGGTAATTCCTACCCCCATCTCTCCTCCCCCTCACCCCCTGCCCCCAGTAAGACATTCTCTTTCTCTTCACCCAAGTTAACACTCATCTACTCTCTAGCCAAAGGGTTGGCAAACTTTTTGAGATGGAAGATACAATCTTGTCCACAACATTTTCAGAATTATTCGAGAGCCATAAATATACTTGAAAGTTTATTTATTTATTTTGCAATAAAAATGTTTTATTGGGATATAATCCACACATTGTGGAATTCAATAGTTCAATCACATTAAAAGAGTTATAAAGTCATTACCACAATCAATTTGGAAACATTTTATTCTCTCTGGTGTTCCTTGTTATTATCTCCTCATTTCCCCCAACCTCCCTGAAATGCCCACACGAAACCTTCAATCTATTGCGTCACTCATCCTGGATTTCACATGCAGAAAAACACGCAAACCAACTAACAACAATAACAAAATAAAGTGAAAAACATCAGTTGAAAAGAAAACAGAAATTATTAAAAACTAGAGCAACTTTAAAATGTACCAAAAGGGAAATAAAAGGATAAGACGTTAAATTTTAACCTATCTACTTCTGACATAATCCGCTTTCCAATGCACTCTGCATGATGGCAAAGCTATTCACATCCCTGGTCTGTCTTCAGAAGGAATTCATCAGAGGCTTTTCACACATATATTTCCCTGTCACTTTTTTTCCCCTTTCAAATCATTTCATTAAGATCTAATTTAGGTAGCATAACATTCCAATCAGTGTTGTACCATCACTACCACAAACAGGTTCAGAACATTTTCTTCCTTCTTGTACTCCTTCATACCATCTTCTTACCCATTCCTGTCAACCAACCAATGCTCACCATTATCTTTTAACTTTTTTTCCATTTTTCAACTTCTGAGCCACATGTAGTACTAAAAGAACTGCTGCATATGGTTTTCCAGTGGCGATTTGCCGATGGTCCCTCTAGCCTATTAATTCTACTCTACCTCTTTCTCCCTCATCTGGTAACCACCAAAGTCTGTTTGGATTGGTATGTAAACCTTTCCCATGATTAAATATAAAAAATAACAGTGGCCTTATAAAACATGTGTCTTGTTGTTATTCATTAGCTTCACTCAGCAAAGTGTCCACTTACTCCTTCTGTGACTTGAGGTACCTCACTGCTCCATCATTATTCTGTAAGAACATGTAGTATTGCACTAGGAGCCCGGGGGTGCTGAAGTTCCATGCTGAGCTGCCACTTTCAGGGTCCATACTTTGAAATCACCAGATGCTATGTGGGAGAAAAACTGGACTTTCTACTCCCTTAAACGGCTACAGTCCAGGAAACCTACAACGGGCTCAATACTAGTCATTATTGACTAGATGGCAGTGAGTTTGGTTTGGAGAATTTCGTTGTGCATATGTACCAAAGCTTATTTATCCATAGTTCCGTGGGTGGGCATATAGGTTGCTTTAATGAACACAGCTATGCATATCTATGCTCTTTTTTTTCTTTAGGGTATATAATAAGTAAAGGGATTTCTGGGTCACATGCTATTTGTATTCCAAGTTGTTTTAGAAAGCACTATGTTACTTTCCACAGTGGTTGTATCCTTTTACAGGCACACAGCAGTGTATAAAGATTCTAATCTCACCATACCTCTCCAAAGTTGGTTATTTTCGGTTTTTTAAAATTTTGTATCAATGCTTAGGTGAGGTAACATTTCAGTATCATTTTGACTTGCATCTCTCAAATGACTAGTGATCAAGATCATTTGTCCCTATGCTTGCTTGCTGCCTGGATATATATTATAGTATGTATGAACTATCTGCTCATATCCTCTACATTAAAATTGGATTATTTGGCCTTTTTTGTTGTTGTTTGTTTGCTTGTTTTTTTGGGGGCATCATTGCCCTCTGGTGGTCTTGGGAGCTACTCAGCACTGCTACTGAGAGCTGCCGCTGCATTTGAACCTCCAAGCCCACAGGCTGCAGTCCTGCACTCAACCACTTAAGCCATAGGGGCTCAGCGTATTTGTCCTTTTTTTTTTTTGTTGTTGAGGTTCTTTATTTTGTATAGATTTAGAGATTAACCTATTTTCAGATATATTATTGCCAAAATATTCTTTTTTTTTTATGTGCATGGGCTTTGTAAAACAGTTTTGATAAAGTTGTCTGATGAACATAGGTGCCTTAGTTTGAGGAGATCCCAGCCATCTGTTTTGTTTTTTGTTTTATGTGATTTCCCTTCTGTTTGATGGTGGGTTTACACTATATATTAGGGCCTCTAAATTTGTTGCTTGTCTTTATTTTTTCATTGTGTTCTTTACAATTTCAGAGTTTACATTAAGGTTTTTAATCCATGTTGAGATCATTTTTGTATTTGAAGTGAGGTAGGGGGTCTTTCTTCATTCTCCTGAAAATGAAAATCAAAATTTCCTAGCACCTTTTTCTGCCCCATTTAATGTATCTTAATCCATAACAGAAATAAGTAGTCTGGAGGTGGATGAATTTATTTCTGGGTTCTCTACTCTGTCCCCTTGGCCTGTGTATCTATCCTTGCATACACCAGACTCTTAACTACTGTGACTGCATAGCATGTTTTGAGGTCAGGAAATGAGAGGTTTTGTATCCTGTTATTCTTTCTTAGTATTACTTTGCTTAGCCTAGGTCTATATTCTTTCCATATAAAATTGGTGATAAGTTTTTGCATATTTTAAAAGAATGATTCTAAGCTCTGGATTGGAATTGCATTATATTTACAGATTGCTTTGGATAGTATTGACATTTTCACAATGTTAAATCTTCCTAACCATGAACATGGTATATTGTTTCCATTTATGGTGATCTCTTCTAGTTTCTGGTAGTGATGTTTTGCAGTTTTCTTTGTATAAGTCTTGTTTCTCTGGTTAGGCTGATTCCTACATATTTCATCTTTTGT